>JAOEHT020617622.1:0-15337 GCA_025448195.2 Parazoanthus atlanticus | reverse complement strand
TGTGATTTATTAATCTCGGGAGGAGAACGCCTTCTGTTTGAGGTTAGATTGATTCCAAGGGTCTGCTTCATGCGTCCGATGGCTGTGACGAAAAATGAGTTGAAGCTGTTTGCGATTTGTTTCTCATCACTGCAAAGCTCGCCGTTAACATCAATCGATTTGGCAGAAGCTGTCTTCTTTTCTCCTGGGAGGATTGTTTTCATTGTCCTCCAGAACGCCTTGGCGTCCCCTTGGCGGTTCTCAATTAACTTCTTGTTATAGGTTTGTTTAGCCTTCTTGACTGAATTAGACACACGATTTCGCATGGATTTATAGGCGAGCCAGTCTTCGTCACGGGATGTTTTTCGCGCCTTCTTTAAAAGGTAATCACGTTGGCGAATGTCTTTCTTTATTTTGCCAGTCATCCATGGACAATTGTCTATACCACGAACTTTCTTCTGAATGAGCGGGGCGTGGCGATCAGCAACCTCAATAAATTTTGTCTTAAAATCGGACCATAACTCATCAACACAGTCTTGTCTTTCGTTAATCCCAGAGGGATCTTGGTCAATGTTCCAATCAACACCCTTTAGATCGTCACTGAACATGGCTGGGTCGTATTTTGCATAATTTCTAAAGACTTTCACTTCTGGCGGCGCTTTCATCCAGTTCAATTTTCTGATACAGTAAACCATTTCGTGGTCGCTTAAACTCAGGCTCAACACCCCAGAATCTCTTATATTAGCGGGAGAGTTGGTTATGATAACATCCAGTAGTGTTTTTTGAGTGTTTTTGAGTTGCACGAGACGAAGTCGAGTGCTTCTCAAGCTTCTCGAGTGCTCTCCCAACTTCCCAAGCGCATCCATAACTCGATAGACGCACAGCTAAAGCATGGACCATTTCTTTTGGAACATTGCCACTTAATTCACCCAGTAACAAAAAAAAAGTTCATTTTTTAGCAAAGTTCGGTAGTTCCTCTTCCATTTCTTGATCGTCACCTTCAATAATTTTGTTTTCCATTTAGAAACGTTTTTGAATCCACTGTTTGGTTCCAGTCATCTTCCCAGATTTAATTGCCTATTCAGTTTACGATATAGACGCACGGGCGTGCGTCTATCGAGAATAGATGCACGCTCGCACCATACAAAAAGCGCGCGAAAATTGTCAGCTATGTTCTAACAGTATTTCAAGAATCATCAAACCTTGAAACTAAACTTAAACTTGTTTCTGTACCAACTTCAAATACGACTTTTCGTCAACTGGGGATCATGAAAGAAGCAACTGTTTTGCATTGTCACAGACCTGCTCTTACAAACTAAAAAAATGCAGGTACACCTGGAATATCAATAAAACACTTTCCTGACAGATGTAGACTGTTTCCTCCAAGGAATCCAAGCATGTCAATAAATTTATCACTGCCATTTATGATGTTTTAACGATCCCATTTCAACATTGTTCGTTTTTCGCTATAAGTTTCGTCACAAAAAGCCCGAACTGAATGAAGTAGCCCGCCCCCATGAGGAAGAAGGGCTATTGTTCTCGTGACATTTAGCCGCTGCCTGGTCAGGAATAATTATTCATGTCAATGCCGCACTCCACTGCTGATTGGCTAACAATTTAGCTGCAAATGAATTTGAGTTCAGCCAGCCAAGTATTCAGATGCCAATCAAACTAAGCAAGTGTCGAAACCGATTGAAGCTGCCACCTGCTTTGCTATTGTTATCATGGCAGTTGATAGTTCCATTGTTTGAGAGGTGAATTAGTAGAGTCCTCTTGAGACACAAGAGTGCTCAAGTTTTATGAAACGTTTCTCGGCCTGTTTCAAAGAGATGCTTGCTATATGTTGTGTGCGTTCAACGAATCAGTACAAATTTTCAACTTTCGTCGGTAAAAAGTTGTAAAGACATGTACTGACAGTATCTACTCTAACTGAACCGCTAGTAATACGGCGAAAAACATAGCATATCATTCAACTGTTTTTCTACAGGGATTTTTTTCGTTTATGAAACTCTAATACGCTTTTCGAATTTACTTTACGGACTAAAAGCAAGAAAGCCAGGCCTTAGTTTTCGGCCGTTATCATACCTGCTTCTAGTGTATTTGGAGAAATATAGTTGTTAGACGGTAACGAAGTACTATAGACTCGTACCGACTTCAATAATGCTTAATTTTCATAGATTTGGCAATGTTATTGTAAGAAAGAAGGAACAGCCGGAAGAGCGCACATAGTTTCTCTTAAAACTACGCTGCAATTCAAAAATAGAGACTTAGGAACAAATATAATATATTCCCCTTCTTTTGAAACCGACGCGGGCCGTCGTCAGATACTTATATCGCGCCGTTCTTAACGACTGTAGCCGATCTTTTTAACTAAACACCACCAACAACGGAGTATTGACAATAAATAAACTGACTAAGTGCGACAACTACACATTAAGCGAGCTAGTGAGATACTGCTGTTTGCAGACATTCCGACACAATGTCCGACAATGAAGAGAAAGATTTCAAATTGAAATTAACTAACGCTTGCAAGTCTCAAGTGAGCCGTTTTAATAAGGGAAGGAAAGCGAAGGGAAGCACTGAAGAAGACTGGTTATGGATCATTAGCATTTCTTTGCGTGCTTAATTTCAATTACTCTCTAACAAACGTACGCGTGGCTGTGATTGTTTTTTACGCGGAATTCGTTTCCAGTATATAACAAAACGGATAACTCTCTAATTGATACTTGATATTGTGGTTTTTGCATTTGTTTTGGAAACAGGCTGTTTGCTTAGATGAATTAGTGTATTGGCCGCGATAGTGAACAAGAAAACTCGACATGGCTTTGCGAGCGAATTCGCTTTAAACTGCTGCCGAAACAAAGAGCTTGTTTCGCTACGTTAAGATTAACATACCTTAATTTCCAATGAATCTTGAAAACTCCAAACGTCAGATGTCTCGTATATATTCCCAGGATAAAGGACTTAACTTGTCGTTTCGTTTGTTAAGACATGCACGGGTCTTGACGGGTAAATTGCATATCAATTAGCCAACAACTATCAAATTTGCGTATAATGCCTCAAATTGAATGAGCGAAACTTTAAGCAAGGCCGCCATAACTTCCTGGTTGAGCAAATGTGCGTGCCGTTTTCAAAACTAGCTCTCGATCCACCCATTACTCGCTACATAGTCAAAGAGTTCCATGGGTTTTTGGAAAACCAGAAATAAATCTGTTGCAGAATGGCGTCGGCACACCACATGTTCTACCTATTTCGCAATGGACAGTCATTGGTCGCTTTCGATCCGTTTTTTGGGTGATGGTCAAGTTTTTGCTGCGACAGTCATAAAATTTTTTGAACATGTTCTATGTAATAAAATTTGATTATTAAGTCGAACGTTTTTCCGCACGGAGCAGAAGTGACGGTAAATGAAACAAAGTCAAACGAATATTAAAGGGATAAAACAGTGTCGCCCGTGGTTCTATACAATAATAGAACACGGAGTGACGCAGTAGGACACGAGAAAAGTGTTGAGAGAAAACGAGGCGAAGCCGAGTTTTCTCTCTGCTTTTCTCGTGTCCTACTACGTCACTCCGTGTTCTATTCTTGTATAGAACCACGGGTGACACTGTTTTATTCCCTTTAGAAAATAGTTGCTTTTGCTCGGTTAAAGTTGACTTGGTTTTCTTCACTCGGTAAAACTAATAGACCGTGGCTGCCTGAGATTTCCGTCCTTTCTGTCACTAACTCATCTTCAGCCATCAACAAAAATTCATCTGACACTTCTTGGTACAACGGATTCTCACTGGAAAAATCTATATTTTCAATAAAATCAAAATTCAAAGAGAAATTTGGCCATTCGTCCATATTTGTTTTAGTTGCTGTACGCGGGAAGTTACGCTTGCGTGACATGACGTAAGCCGTGGCTCTATCCAGTTTTAGAACACGCAACTGCAACGAATCAGAGCGCGCGTACTATCGCTTCTATTTTCTAATTTTCATTAGAATCAAATAATTTTTTACCAACCGTAAATCTAACAGACTATCTCAGTGGACCTTTTCTCCGTGCTGGTAACAGTAGAGGAAATGGTTGATTTCACTAACAATCTGTTTAGCATCGGCTTTTTCACCCCCTGCTGTACTCTCCAGCCATCCAATAAACTTGCTGAAAATGGCGTTTGGGAAATTTCTTGTAACGTGGTTCTCACGCTGACTTTCTGGCGGATGTGGCGACACGTTGAACAGCTCAACAGTTGCTGTAGTTAGCCAGCTGTTGATTCGACACTGTAGCAAGTCCTTTGTTGCAACGCCTGCAGGAAAACCATCAGCGAAAGTCCTCTGCCAGCTCTATGCCCTCAATTAGGGTTTCGCATATATCGAAGAGTGCAGCTTTCGTCTCTTGATCTGGCTCGGGAAACTCTTTATCGACAGCTGTATACTCGCTGGTTGGAGTTGTTAGTCTCTGGCCGTTGTACTTCTTAACACACACAGATGTCAGTTTATAGGTGGTGCCACTCTGCAGAGCGTCGTTGAAATGTTCCCACAAGGTAACTCGCACAGAGTCGCTTCCATCTGTGAGAACAACGTTCTCATTGAAGCGCTTTGGCCGGCCGTTAACGAGAACTTCTTGGATGTCAACTGAAATGACTGTTAACCGTCCTTCAACAGTCACCATCTGCCCTGGCATAAGTTGGCCCAGTTCTTCAACCTTCACCAAGACAACGACCCAGATTCTGAAGAAAGTGTTTTGACCAGAGTATTCTGTGCGTCTTCGACCAAAGATTTTTTACCGATAATCACGTCCATCAGATCGGAATCTCGCGATCCTTTTTCACCGATGTTTCGCAGTTTTACTGGTGACCAAGACTTCTGAAACCCTTGTAATTGGCTGCGTAGTTTCTCATCATAACACACACCATGCCTTGAAGTCTGAGGCAGTACTTTACAAGTCAAACTTAAAGTTAGGCTTGCTTTCTTTGTTAGACTTCTTTGTTGGTGACACGTTGTGCACGTAACCAGACGCTTCAATGAAGGCATGATGCTTCTGAATTGGCAAAACGCAGATTTGGGTATTTGTGGGCGTTGCTGAGCCAACTGTTTATTTCTTTTTTTGTTTCGTTAATAACGTAACTTAATTAAAAAAAGATTAAAAATGAAATAATTTGAAGAAAACAAAACGAAGATGAAACGAAAATAATTTTTAATATATAATTTTAATTAAAATAATTCTATTTTATACTGAAATGTGCTTTGTTGATCAGCCACAGCCTCTAAGTAGAATGGCCTCCCTATCATTGTAATAATATATATACTGTATTTATTGCAAATTAGTCTACAATTTACTCATAACATACTGTGTATCAAGACACATGAAGGTTCGATTTAGTGGAATATGTTATTGTCTCCGCTGTAGCAGTGATGCATATTTTTGATACAGCACTCTTGGAACACAGCCAGTAATTGTGGTTTAAAGTTTTTGCTCACTTCATTCAAATTTTGAATATTTCATTACCTCTCTTATCAAAATACATTTTATAAAAGAAACGTGGTACAAGGTCTCGCGACATAAAAAAGCATCGAAACAAACGACATAATAAAGAGCTTAAGATCTAATAAATATATCTGAAAAATTTGTAAATATGTCTTCAAGGAAATAATGGGATCTGTGGTACAGCTGGATGCATATCAGCAAAACTCTGAAAAATTAGTCTTTGCAGGTCAAATAATTATGTCAGCAAGACCTGAGAAATCTAAAATGTCTAGATATTGCAACTAACTTGTTATATTTTATATTTGCTTTATCATTTACCTTCACATTCTCAACTAATTCTACATCATCCTTAATTGTCTTCGAAGGCAAGCCACTACTCATAGGTTTTAGGCTTATAATTTGTTTTATCCCTTTCCATATATTCTTAATGTTAGTTTTATTTGAGGTAAAATATTTATAATAATCTAATCTAATTTACGTATTCTTATTAGATGATTTAATTTGTTCCTATATATTTTGAATTTACTATGGTAATATGTTGAGTTTTAATGAATTTGCGATATAATTTATTTTTATTTCTAATTGATATTTTAATGCCTTTTGTTATCCAGGGTTTTGAGATATGTTTAATATCTTTTTCACTGAGCTGTTTGATAGGCAAGTGTTTATCAATTACACATGAAACTTTAGTAAAAAAACGTATCAAGAAGTATATTTACATCATTGGTATTAGGAAGAACAGACTCCCAAGTAATTCATTAAGAAGTCTTTCTTCATCATACTTAGAATAGTCCCTCTTGAGGATCTTTATGTCTTTATAGTTTTGGGGAGAGTAGCAAATTTGTTAATAATTATGAAGTTTGGTAAATGATCAGTCAAGTCATAGACTAGGTTTCCACTAATAGTATGATATTCAGTTGAGTTAAAGAAGATGTTATCAATTAGTGTAGCTGTGTGATGTGTTATTCGAGTGGGCTGTAGAATATGAGGACTGAAATAGAAAGATGTGAGGGTATCTAGAAATTCATCAGTAGCCAAATGAGAGTCAGTATTTAGTAAGTTAATGTTGAAATCGCCCCATTATAATACAGTACTTGTTTTCTTTATTAATTATGTCAAGGCATTTGTTCAGAGAACTGAGAAAAGCTTCTACATCACTATTTGGATGCCTGTAAATGACACCAGAAATGAGGTTGTGATGTAAATCACTATGAATTTCAATCCATAGAGACTCATGATTTTCAGTAGCTTCTGACAGATCATTACTGGTGTTAAAGCTTAGATCGTCAGAAACATAGAAGCCTGCAGTACCTCCATCATTAGAAATGCTAGGTTGAGAATAAAGTTATAGCCTGCAATGGTATTGTTGCAGATTTGATCTTGTGTCACATTAAGTTTTGTCTCGGTTAATCCGATTATACAGAAATGATGATGAAGTTCATTTCACATTTGAGTTAGCTTTTCCAAATTTGCATTGACACTTCTGATATTTGCATGTAGTGCAGAAAAATGTTTTTGAGATGTACAGTTTCGAATCATAACATTGTTTTGAAATTCGGAGGTAGAATAATATTTAAAGTTAGATTGTAATGGAATATTCGAGTCAGGATCAGTACTATAAAGTTCACTGTTCGAGTTCAAGGATGATATTAAATCTAACTGTGGAAGGTTTAAGTTTTGGTATTCAGGTATGTTGGTTACTTATCTCTGATTACCATTATCCTGATCCTGCTGGTCCATGACCTCTTCCTCTGCCTCGAATATATATATCATGCTCATTGTAAACATACTTTTGGATATCGGTTTCGTCCTTGATCTGGGTGTGAAGAGTCTTTCCGCATTAGAATTTTACCATAGGATGTCCAAAGGAACTTGAAATTTCCCTCTTTCTTGGCTTGGAGGCACTGATTAAATAATTTCTTGTTGCATTAAATTAAGCTTTCGGAAATGAAGATCTTCTTGCCGGTTTCCCTCAGCATACCAAGATCCCTCATTTTTTTTGTTGTTTAGGTGTTTCTTCGCTAAATATTACTTGTCACGGATGTCTCGTCTAGTGAACTTAACGATGATCGACGGATCTTTCTTGTCTCGTGAGTTGGTGCCAAGCCTGTGACTTGTCGAAATATCATCATCTTCCACTTGAACTCCAATTAGATCGCCAACAGCTTTTGTAATAGAATTTGAGTCTTCATCAGGGTGGACAGGAATCCCTCTTATTTCCAGGCAGTCTCTTCGAGAGTATTGCTCCTGATCGTTCAAAGTGAGTTTGATCTGACTGATGTCATTACTTGAACGATGCAATTCTGCCTCCAGTAAAATAACTTCTTTCGCCAGATTGTTGTCAGATGTATCCATATTCTTCACTTTCTTCACCAAGTCATCATTGCAGTTACTCAGGAACTCGACAGATTTCTCAATGGCTTTGAACTTTTCTTCTAGAGGTTTTAACTTCTTGTTAATGTTAATGAGTTGATTAATGAGATTTTTCTCCATAATAAGTAATAGACGAAAAATAACAGAGAAATGCAGAAAAAAGTAATTGTAACGTACATAAGAGAAACGTTTCGAAAAGAATCTTCAAATTTGCGAGAGCGGGAAAACCGCCATGTTGCTGCTCTGACCGCTGACTATATTAGCCTTAACTCAATTGATGCTGACTTACATATGTATTGTCAGCATTTTGAACTGAAACCCTAATTTAGTTACTAATTTAATCAGGGTTGGCATTCCTTCCCTAATGGAATGGTTGTTCATCTAAATGTAAGTCATATAAACACGTTTAAATACTTTGCATAAGCTATAGGGGAAATTGTGAGAACCTCCACTCGGTGACACATCTGCTTTAAGCGTTAGCAATTTTCGATGGAACTCCTCAGGAGCGAATGCGATATTGGTAACCACACAACCCAAAACATGTTAGAAAAAAAAACAAGAACCAAGAACCAAGTTTTGAATGTTTTATTTTTTTTTCCACTAATGAACCCTGCTGGAATTGAACCAGCGCATACACGTAATTAGTATGCCACCAGTGGGTACGTAATGTGGAGTTGCTTCCATTTTAACCTTTGCAAATGCAAAGTTACCAGACTGCACCACGGGGAGGTATGGAAGACATAGCAGTCCCAGTCCATTATTATTATTGTTATTTTGGGGGTTTTTTTGGAATTTTTATGTTTTATTCATTTTTTTGTTTTTATATTTATTTTTTTTTTTTTTTGTAAACTTTTTACTGTTTCACTGTTGAGAATCACAACTACTTGCTGAACTTTCGCCACTCCATCTTCACTTTTGAGCTGCAGCAGGTCGGTGGTTCATTCGTTCCCAAATCTCCTTAAGGTCGTTTTGGAAGATTTCCTCGACTTCCGACTTTTTATGTTGAACCTTTCGATTGAAGTCGAAGGCTTCACAGATCTTCATTGTGTCATCGTCATTCCAGAAGTATTCCCTAGAAATGCAAAACCACTTCTTACCGTCGACTTTGATGACTTATCAAAACTTCTTGATGACTGTTCATCGTCGCTACTGTGGCTGGCATTGACCCACTTGTCTACTCTGTTCTTTTCCCTCTCAGATTTCTTGGAACTTGGCTGATAGGGATGTTCCTCGAATTGGACTAAGAGCGTGTTTCCCCTGTGAACGAGATCCACCTTGTCGATATTCGGCATCTTACCAGTGCGGAAATTTACTTTAAACATTCGTTTAATCTCCATATCCTGCCGTGAAGTGAACTTGCTTGAGCGTCCAGGGGATTTCCTGGAAAAATCTTCCCCATCCTCCTCATCACTCTGTTGTTGCTGAGGTAAATCTGTTGTTCGGCGAGGCCTTCTGAAAGATCAAGTAAGTTCTGAAATTCTGACGCATGTCTGGCCATTCGTTGACCCTTATTGAGATGGTCGTTCAGCGCTGTTAAGGCATGGCTCTCAGATCGAAAATAACCCCCAGCAGAGTTCGTAGGTGCGCGGTACTGGGAGCGAGGCTATCCTGCTGGTTGCCCTGGGAATGGTGTCAGGTGACACGTCAAACAAGAGAGAAAGCAATGGCGTCGCGTCGCTGGTGTTCTTCCAATAACTGCTTTATTCTTCGAGAAATAGCATCTGAATCAGAGAAATAATGCTAGATGTATTTTTGCCCCTGCGTTTTGGAAAACAGTGGCTCTGTGGAATCTCGATCGATGATGCTCATGATATGAATGGAAACTGAACTCGGGTAAGTTCAACGGCAAGCAATAAACAACAATTAACCCTGTAGATACAATTTGGTCTTTCGTATAAACGACTCAGCTGTCTCAAATCTGAAAGTTAACCAACCGCTGGGGATTTGAAAGTAAATAACTGCTTATCGTGGTTACTGTTGACCATTTTTAGGGGATTTTTTTGATAAATATTTTAAACATGTACTCTGTAAGTGGGTTGAAAGTCAGGCATCATGAGTCAGGCTTTTTGCAGTCTTTGTTATTAGAACAGCAGGAACTGAGTTTCTAATTCTTGCATGTTTCAAGCTTTGTTTTGGTCGAGGAGTATATTTTTTGGATGAAAGCATAAAATATTTGTCAAGTTAATTTTTTAAGTCTGTCCTATGTATGTTGTGATGACTGGTGTACCGATGTAGTCATGCTTAACATTATATTTATAACTTAATGTAGCAAAACGAGTCAAATATTTTAATATAACAAACACCTTTGGGATTTAAAAATGATGAAATTGTATGTTGTCGATATAATCAGAAATTTGGGTGTTTTTAGAAGTGTGTTTTAAAAGCAACCATTTAGATTTGAATTAATGAATTTCAGAACAAATATTTTGAGACTCATCCACTGAAAAATTAAGGAATACTAAAAAAAATTTTAATCTGACTCCCCACGCCAGGGGGACTTTTCACAGTGACATATTAAAAAATGTTTACAACGTTATCACAAATTTGAATTTGAAAAAAAATTGTTTGAGTATTTACATATTTATAGTCAAATTTTACAATATTTACAAATTTACAATAGTGCGTCCCCATGATGCAATCATAAAATAATGGCTAAATAAGCAATATTTTGTTTAAAATGAAATTTTCCACTCCTTAAGTAATGCTTGTGCATATTTGATTTTTTTCAAAAGGATGGAAGCAACCCCATCAGTTTTCATTGTTTCATATGAAGGTAAGGAAAAGCTATTACCAAGATAATATTCTTTTTCCCATTCTGCAAGTTCTTTCTCTGATTTTGTTTTCTGTGCCAGAACTTGTACTTGAATAGCTGCGAGGGCATCCTTGTAGTTTTCTTCTGCTTGTTTGGAAGCTGTTTTGTTCAATCCTTTTTGCGCTAGTTTGAGTTCATGATGTTGGAGATCAAGTTTTTCAACTTCAGGTGTTCTGCTCAGTACAACTTCCACGGCCTTTCCAAGACGAGTCTGTAGGGTGTAGTGGTTATGTTTAGTTGGAGGGTGTTGGTGTAGTGTTGTTGCATCAGGGTCTGTTGGCTGATTGGCTAAATGTATTGTTATATCAGGGCTTGCTGTCTGAGATATTGGGTAACTGTGTGGCTGTAACAGGGCTTGGGGTCTGAGATATTGGCTGATTGGTTAACTGTGTGGCTGTATCTGGGCTTGCTGTCTGAGATATTGGCTGATTGGGTAACTGTGTGGCTGTATCAGGGCTTGGGGTCTGAGATATTGGCTGATTGGGTAACTGTGTGGCTGTATCTGGGTAACTGTGTGGCTGTATCAGGGCTTGTTGTCTGAGATATTGGCTGATTGGGTAATTGTGTGGTTTGATCTTGTACCATGCTATCAGGGCTCTCAGCGAGAGGTGGATTACTTGTTGACTGTTCACTGTGTGTGTTGACATGGGTTCCTGCAGGTCAATGGTTTCCTCCGGCAGGAATAATGTCTAACACCTCATCTTCATCATCAGACTCTTCGTCATTGACTAAGTCATCTGGAATTATTGTGTTAACAGTTTCAAGGCTTTGTGCTGTGTGTGCATTGCGATGTGGCACAGTGATGTTGCTGTTGTGTGTAGGACTTGCATTGGTGTTTGGGATATCACCCAGGTAAGCAGTGCGGGTGACCTTGTTTGTGCCATCTGGTTGGTCGATTCTTAGGATGTGGATGGGGATGATGATGGTATCCTCAAGGCATTTCTTCCAACACTGCTTTAAGAAGGCAACTTCAGCAGGGAAAGAACTTGATCTGAAATGATGTAGCTGTGGGCCATGGCCAGTGTCCAGGGGGAATGGGTGGTTTGTGATATCATGAAATTCTATGGCTTCTTCATCTCTGCTCCACCAAACATCTCCTACAAGAAAATCACTAATCTGCTGAAGATGGGCTTGCCATTCTCTGCTGTGCCTTCTCACGAAATCCAAGGGGATGCGAGTATTGATGGGTGGTCTGAGACATTGAGCAAGGTTGCTGATGTTAACTTGCTGACGACCCGCATCATCTTCTTGTACTCCCATCTCATTCTCAGCCTGCAAACGAATGAACAGATTTGGGATAATCTGACCTGGGTGATAATTGCTTGTGCGATTAGTGATTTTCTTGATATGGGTGAAGATTCTCTCCTGTTGTTCTGCGTTTGAAGCTTGGCCAGAAATCAGTCGTAACATGATGCCACCATGAGCACTGAGGTTGTGAAAGTAAACACCAAACATCTTCCTCATAGTCAGCTTCTTGGGTTTTTTGATGTATTCTTTTAGGATCATTGAGTGGTACCATGACTGATTGTAGTAACGGAGGACAAGGGCCGGAGATCGCTGTTCATCTGATGAATACAAAATTCTTTGCATTTCAACCAGTGTCTGAATAGCTGTAAGTGCTTTATCAGACATGATACCAGATTGCTGAGCAACTCCAGCTACCTTCACCAAGGTACTTCTGTAGTCTGCTGCTCTCTTGTTGTCTTTGCTGCCAAGGCACAGGTTGATTGAGTCTTCTAAGACCTTTTTTCTGCAGGAGGCAGGTGTCTTGGAAACTCAGTAAAAAAGTTCTCAATATGGTGGCCAACATCATGGAGTGGTTCGGTAGGTAGAACTTCATATTTGTCTAGACAAAGGTCTTTCAGTTTGACCTGTGGAGTGTTGAAAAGTAATGCTGGGACCCGTTTCTGTCCACACATGGTCTTATCAAGGAGGCTCTGAAGATACTGTTTGTTGCCGTTTTCATAGACTCCACGCGAAGCCAACTCTTGCTCCAGCTCTGGTCTTGTTAGGTCACTAAGAGGTTTGGCCTTCAGGAGTACCGAGTTTCTCCTTGCAATCACCCCTTTCAGGATTGTCTTCTGTTTGTCTTCGAGTGTCCGAAGTTTACAAATAAGTACATGGTCGAGTTCGTAAATCATGTCACAGTGGGCACCACAAGTTGAACAAAAATAGTGTCCACCTTTCTGTTGCCCAGTCTCATGTGCCCTTTGAGGGCTGTCTCCATGATTTAAACGAAGTATGTCAGTGTATGTAATGCCATTTGCCGAAACAGGGCTTTTCAGTCCTTGGATGCATTGAAGGCGTGTTTCTGCATAAGTTAATTGTTCCTCGTCTGAACTGCCACATCTAGCAATAAAGTGAAGTTCTGGTTTTTCAATTTCGCTTTGAATATTGATTGTTTGCCCAGTTTTCACTTGGAATTCCTGAGATGTGTAGAATACAGCAGGATCATACAGACATGTGACAAGGCACACCAGGTGCCCATGATTTGCAACAACTGAGTTGTCAAGTCAAGTGAGAAAGTGCCTAGTTCTCTCAAGGGAAGTCCGTTTGGCTCTCAATTCTTCAATGGTTTGATCTCCTGATAGCTCCCCAAGTTCTTGAAGTCTCTCTTTCAAATGTTTTTCTGAAATGTCAGCATAATACCTGTCTGGATTGTTTCTCATGTATGGTTTGTGTTTTTCTGATCAGCTCCAATGGTGCTTTTCTCCCCTCTACTGTAAATTCGGTGGTCTTAATCTGGAGGTCTTTTGTTAGGACAAGCTTCTTATACTGAAAATTTAAGAAAAAATAAATTATTATATAAATTCTTATTATAAACTGTTTCAAGTTTAGCTTTTTGAGGATTACCATTTATGTTTACTTACTTAATTATTGTATTTATTTTATGCTATTTTGCATAATTATGTTTTAATAATTTTTAATAGGTGACTGTATTTACATTATAAAATATAATTTTATTGTAAACTATAATAACTTCTTAGTACTACTGAAAATTAATTTTAGAGTCTGTTGTTGAGCATAATGTTTCAAGAGCATACACTGGTATGTGACCCCCTCCCTCCTCCAGAATTTACTTTGCACACTAACTTGTGAAGAGGTTGTTGTGAACAATTAGAGATCCCTAAAGGAAATAGAAATTTTAGAAATTTTTTATCCCATATAATTTGAAAACTAACCAGCTGTCATATCATTAATAATACCTTTTTGGGCACAATCATTTCACCAATAGTGTATTCCCCAGACCCAAGTTTCTCTGTAAGTTTTTGCTTCAGGACCTCTGGGGAAGCTTCTGTGGGAATTGAAATTTCTCCTCCAGGACCTTTGCGCTTTTTCCTTCGCACTGCTGTTGCTCCATCTGTTTGCTTGCGTTTTTTGTGAATCGGGTCACATTAACCTTCTGGGATATGAGCCATTCTTCAACTATTTGACCACCATTCTTTGCAAGTTCACCAGACTTGTTGCACACATTGTAGCGTTTGGCCAATTCTCTCCAACTAAACTCGTGGTTATTTTCATAACCCTCCACCTCATTTGTTAGAGCCTCTTTGTCCCAGATCATGGACTGCAGGTTTCCTGTGTGATCCTTCTTTTTGATTTTCTCTTGTGGTACATTACTCATTTCTGATGGTTGACGTATTCGCTTTCTTGCAGCTGCTTTAGGCTCAAAAGACATTGCCAATCTATTTCTCTGCCAGCCACTTAGCGACTGCCCACCACCATACAATCTGGAAAAAACATTATTATTAAGGTTACATAATAAGTATTGTGATCAACTTTTTTCAGTTTTTATTTTTATGCATTTTGTATATCTATCTCTTTAATACTCCAGTTTGGTGAAAAATTATTTTGAAATATTATAAACTTGCGGAGATATTGGAGAAAATATTTCTGATCATTTTGTCGTTCGCGGGAACTTGGTTTGTTTTGTTTACATTTCACTGCCAAGGTGTTAATGGGTTCCCGGCTGCGAGCGTGCGGCTAATGCATGTCAAATTTCGAACTTTTGCAACTTCTTTCGATGCATTTACCAACTGAATAAAACTTAGTTTGTACATGTTTCAGAGTTCATTTCGCAACTGGTTGTTTCCAAGTTAATTGTCGTCAGTCAATTCTCAGTGCAAAATCTCAAAACGAAACTCGAACCCGTTCTGTTCTGGAAAGAGAAAAAAGTGACAATCCAATAATTTGTCGAAAAATAATCAGGAAACGTTTTCGGAAACGAAGGAAAAAAAGCTGGCAGAATCAAGTCGTGGTTCACGGTTTAAGCAGCAACAACAATGGCCTCATCATTTTCCCAAAGCCACAGAGCCAGAAACGCCTGCCATCAGTTCGAGTAAACGAAAAATTGAAGAGAGCAGAATAAGATGTGAAACTCGACGAGATACCGATTCGGGCGAGGATTTTTCAGACAGCGAGTTTTCCGACTGTGAGGAGAGTGACACTGACCCGTTTGCCCTTCTTTAAACTTGAAGTGCTTGTGGACGTGCTCTTCCGTTTACCCGTTTTATTCAGTTGCTGTCACAAGTTGAAATTTGAAAAAACAAGGTCGCTGTACGTGTTCTGTGCACCAATATAAAGTACAACAAAGTAATGCCTCAAGCCGCGTTATTATTGTTTATATATACTATCCTGCTCCTTATTTTACCTGCTCATGTGTGATTGGTTAAAGTAAATACGCTAAAAGGATACTGTTTACT
>JAOEHT020617512.1:0-15339 GCA_025448195.2 Parazoanthus atlanticus | reverse complement strand
TATAGATTTTGACATTTTGGTCTGAAATTGGGTATAGATTTTGACATTTTGGTCTGAAATTGGGTATAGATTTTAACTTGGGTATCGTTTTTGCACTGACAAAACTGTGGTGATGTGCCATCACGACATTGCGTATAAAAGACGTTTTGCGGTCCTGAAAACGGGTATAAATTTTAACATCGGGTCTGAAATTGGGTAGGGAAATTTTGTGTCATTTGGTCTGAAAATGGGTAAGGTTTCACAAAGCGCGCCTCACACCCCCACCATAATGATTAAAGAGTACCCCCGAGAAGCCTATCCCTCCTGTCGCCCATCCAAGCATGCCTTTCATCTCGTCTGAACGGAAGTTTACTTGCTCGATCCAGTGGAGGGGGTACTTGAGAGTTAATGTCCAATACCGAGAAGGCCAAACAAGAAAAATACCTGTGGTTCCTGTCCGCACCCGACCGACCCTAATTTGTGATTGTCAATTGCCGACTCTACAAAAATTTATTGCGATATAAAATTGCTACTTTTTAACTGTAGTCCTGTTTTAGTACTGGGCAGAGTATAGGCAGCTGTATAAAAACATAGTTTTTTTCTAGATTATGAGCCAGCAGCCCTTCTTTGTTTGAAAGCAGAAGTTCTTCGGTTGAAATACATGTACAATACCATGCTTGACGTACAGTTCTATTTTAAGATTCACGAGTAGCCTTCCCCAAGGCCAAGACGCATATTTTCCTTCCGAGGGAAGCTGTGAAGGTTTTTTGAGCAAAACACGATATTTCCATAGCTACGTTCATGCGTACTTTCTTTAAAGTTGTTAACAAACAAAAAATGTTAACAAAAAAATAACTAATAAGCCCTGTAGGTGCGGCATTAATGCTCAGACACTATTGTAAGCTCAGCTGAAGTACTTATTGATAATAGCAACAACTGCTCAATTTTCCTGGCACGTTTATGAAGTTTACTTATTATACTATCGCCGTGCCAAATTTTATGCATGGCGATACGACAAATATCGATTGAGTTGGGGCTTCATGAGGAAAAAACGCACGGTCGCGAATAGCGTTGTTAGTTCTCGCTTACAAAGACGACGTAGACTATCAGTGAGAGAATTTTATAAGCTTTCCAGTTATAAATAGGTTTATGGGTAACTGGCGCATATTAACGGAGCTACGAACTGATAACTGAAAAACACCGCTCAAGGTGTACAAAACGTGTTTCCGAGTTGCGTGATTCTTTTGTGACATCCTCTGTGACCCAGTTTATAGGACCAGCGAAAAATAAGGGGCGAGAGATTCGGAGACTGATTGCCGCATAAGTCTGCGAGGATCATGCTTCTGTGTATGAATTGAAGAAAACCCCATGGAATAATCTTGCAATACATTATAAATTTGGGAGTCGCCACTTTTACTTTCCTGACGTCATGGATTTCCGAGGGTTTTTTCCCGACCCTGGCCTAATGCAAAACTAATAGACGGATGTTGACACTTGCAATTGAATATTGTATCATTTCCGGTCCTGCACTTGTAATTAATTGCTATTCCGAATCAGCTAGCTATAAGCTTTCTTGAAATGCGCAAGGCTGATGGAAAGACCGAAACGATTCAGAAATAGCTCATTTGCCTGCTTTTTATTTCAAATCGATATAGCAATAAAATATACAGTCAGCGTGCAGTTAACGAACATCGAATCTTACGTAAGAAAGATCACATATGAAATACCGAGAAGAAAGTTGAAAAACGACGCTCTCAAAGAGTTTTCTAAACTCGAAGATGAGATCTAATACTTATTGGAGTACTGGATAAAGCTTCTCAAACAATTTAGATATATAATAAAAAATTACGAATGAAACACGTAAAAGAACAAAAACAACGTTAACTATTTTTCATTGTGTTTGCTTCATGAATTTTTTTTTTGTTAACAACTGAAATTTCGGTTTCGTTATTAACGATTCTGGGAATTGACCCGGAAAGCTAAGAGTCATAATGGTAATTAATACGCCCGTTTGCTTCTTAGACAGTCATTTCACTTCGCCTTTATCAGAAATTGGTCATAATCTTAGCAGCGACTTTAATAGCTACATAGCGAAATATGAACGTAAGCGTGCGAACGATACTCACTTCAATAATCGGAAAATTGAATGATTATTACAGAAACTCGCAGAGGACTGTAAGAAATCTTGTTGTGTTTATTTTAGTTCTGGCTTTGGAGCGGATTTTTGAGAAAAATGTTTTTAAATGTCCAAGTTCAGACTATTTCGTGTACGGCAACCTGTTCATAATCGGTCCAGCGATCTGTCTGTTCAACCTCACCATCCTACTGAACGGATCCCTGTGGGATGTGATAACTGGATGTCGACAGGCGCATTTCAGCCGACGCTGGTTGTGCAAGAGACTCGTAAGACATGTTCTTGAAGCGTTTCTTCCCCCCTGCGTTTGGCTGATAATGGCTCTTGTTCAAACACACTATTATACGTGTGCAATGCTGGGTCCTATGGAAGAAGCAAAGAAGAGGGCGCTGCTTCAAAACAACGGTACGTAACTGATAACATTTAAAATTTGTATTATTATTTTATTTTTTATTTCCATGTACGGCCACCCCTCCAAGTAAGGATTATTGGCCATCCACAACACCGGCATTAGCCTTCTCCTATCGATAAGTGTGTGGGTTCTTTTTAAGTCCCCCGATAGAACGTCGAGAGACTAGACCAACGGCTTAACGTCCCTGTCCACGGACGGTGTGGCGAAAGAAGGTCGCCAAAAGTTCAACCCTCGACCAGGCCTCCTGGTTGGCAGTCAGAGATCTTACCAACTGCGCTAACTTCGCACCTCGCATATGAATTGCGTCTTCCAATCCACCTGGCGTTCTCGGAGAAAGTCCTTTGGGCGGGAGAAAATTATGAGTTTAACAATTAAATTATTACTATTAAATGCTAATCTATTGATAAAACTAGATTTAAATCGTTCGGTATTAATTGTAGGCAAAACTGATGATTAGGCTATAAGAGGTTTCTTGCGGCACAGGTAGCAAATTAAAAAGAGGGTGTTTGCAAAGGTTTTTCAGTTATCTTATTAAAAATGACTGTGTCCGATTTCTTAAACAAGTTGTTAGTATCAATAGGCTCAGAAATGTATTTCCTTTTAAAACATCTAGTATGAAAGTTCTGGATAGCTGTCAATTTCGGCAGAGAAGCTGCATAATTCATAAACAGAGAGACCATATGTTATCTTAGGTAATATTATGCGACGAAATAAGTAATCAAGTTCTTGTTGGCTGTAGCCTTCTTCACGTAAGCTCCTGATGACCAAGAGTCCTTTGTTAGCTTCTTCGATTCTACACTTTTTTGTATTAAGAACAAACTTAATAAGAGCATTGAGGCTCAGATCGCCTGAAAAATAAGAACAAAATAAAGAAAAAAGTTTCATTCAAAATTTGTATGAGTTTAATATAAGAACAAGAAGAAAAACCAACAAACAATTACGACTGAGATACAACACAGAATCAGTTAGTGAATAATAATTGTTTCTAATGATTCTTACAACCCTCGCAAGCGCTATTTTGGAAGTTCCAAGACACTTCACAGCCACGGAAAACACAGCCAATAAGAACAAAATAAGAACATTTGAGCCTGAAATTGTCAAAAAAATAAGGACATTGAGCCTGAGCAAAATTTTACTGGTTCTTAATAATAAAAAAAGTGTATATGTACTAAACAAATCGATCTATATCAATTGTGTCGTAGGAAGCAGTAAGCTATTTTTGGCTGCCGAATTATCTCTAGTTGCTATTTTGGGGAATAGGCAGGGCAGAAATACATGAAATGATGACTTTATTCGCGTTCCAAATCACAATTTTCACAGTTTAATTTAGTATTTAAGAATTTACTCCCATGGTGGAAATGGAACTGGGCTGAGCTGACCTCATTCAAATTGTTAAACTGTCGGATCAGATCAAAGAGGTTTCAGAATTTTTAATGTGCTGATGAATTTTTCACTTTATCATTCTTGATCTATTTTTGATTAACAATGTCTTGATATTACCAAATATTTAAGCTTCTGAAGTTTCAATTATAGTGATTACCAGCCAAAACACACGAGTTCGAAATCTGATATGTGTTGCTCCTATCAGAAAGCTTTCAGTTTTTCCCGATCAAAAGCGATAACAGGTCTCTCCTTCGCCGAATTCCAGTTATATGCATTCAAGCTGCCGTGAAGTTTGACCCTATAGCAAACAACCAGGTATAAACAGCGACTGCAAAGAAGGTATGATCACTTCATAAGTTATAATCAGTCGTTCGAGCTTTATTCCTTCCAATTTAAACGTTTAGCATTCGACACTAAAAAAGACACTTGTCATATGTCAGCAAAGCTCTATGCTCATGATTTCGTTAAGAGGATCGACATTGGGTGCTGTATTCTCAATTTAGGGTTTGTTGCATAATCATGCCTTAGCTCTTAACACATCTTTTGAAACTAAACTCAACTAAACGTCTTTTAAATATGTTTGATTTGAAGGCGACATTGAAAACAGAGGTTTATCTAAAGTTTTGGATATTCATTCAGTGTAAGAGCCTTGTGTAAAATTTTGCCGTCCAAGAATTTGAATCAGTTATACCCTTTGGAGTGTGTACTGTTTAATTGAAATTAAAAATTAAATGTTCTAGGCGTTTATGGTTTGACTTCATTAATTTCATTATAAACACGTTTAAGGATCGTATGTTCAGTAATACTTACATTAGGCCCCGAATTTTTTATTGAAAGTGCCATCATATTCATAATTATAACGCAGGAAATGCAGTTTCCGAGAACCTGGTATTCAAACTTTCGGCTCGCCGCATTCCCGAGACCTCAACAGGAACTCGTGCTTTCGGCGCTCGTTCGTTTTGTCTCGTCTAAGATTGAAGTCGGGTTATGGCACTGCTTAATAGTGTGGTTTTGTGTGTCTCGTATATATGGAAAGTTTCGTTGGAATAAGCGTGTTGAACCAATTTTGCAAGGCTTCACAGAGTAAAAGGTTAAACATCTTAGACGCTGTTGCTGTTACGAATCTTTCAAAGGCGAAGAGTACAACTGTCAAATGTTGAGAAAGTTGCCAGATATTTATCCATTACTCCAGCCGATTTACTGTACTAATGGAATACAAAGCAGTTCCTCCTGATGATAACGATACATAAAGATTTTTCCCATAAACAAAAGTCCAAGATTGGTAAGTCTGATCTATGAATTAGACTGCACAAGTCTCACCAGTTTACTGTTTAAAAGCAACAAATAAATTATTGCCATTTATGGTTTTCGTCGACAAGTTCACTAGTGTTAACTTGCTGTTAGCTACATAACGAGGGCTTAGTAAAAGAGGCCACATCTTTAAGGAAGAAAGTTGCCGGAGTTAGCAGTTTGTTTTAATGTAGTGCTCAGCCGGTTTGTTCTGAAGAAAACGCTTAAAAACGCTCCACATATAACATTCTGGACCCAACCTGACGGAGAAACATTGATTACACTATATTATCAACTTGTATATCATTTGACTTTTAATGATCAAACCACAAATTTGTTTACTCTGCGACTCAGAAGAACCAGCTTTTCCAAAAACTAAAATAGGCTGTTTTAATGAAAAACTAAAACTGCACGGTAGGAAGAATTTGACTTTTGTTCGGTTCACTCATCGGAAGATTACCCTTAAACTTTTGAGCATGTGTTTATTACTCAGTTAATACTCCGAAGTGTTTTCGTAAATCCCTTCGGTTTTTCTTTTTTTTTCGCCAAATATTGTTCTAAAAAACAATTCTAACTTCGCATTAGCAGGTTTTTGCTTTTATACTACTATTTGCGAATGGGATTATGAAATAAGGATTTTGCGTAATAAGAAAACAAACCTCTTAGGAGAACTGAATTGACTTATAATGAAAAAGCCGATCATAAGAATCATGCAAAAGAATCATTGGTATTTTGCTATCGGATTTCGGACTGTTTGACTAGTTTTTTTACAAGCACGTAGGATGACAAATGATTTTTAATTAGGATACCATGTTTAGATAAAAGGCTCCTGTTTGGGGTTGACCTCGGGTTGTTTGTATTGTAGCAGAACTAAAAATTTCAATGGCATTCACCATGAACGAAAGTTTTCTAGAAGAACTGTATATTATAAACTAACTGTAGCTAGATATTTGGATGTGTTGCCTTATTTGTTACACAAATAAGAGTTCTCAATCTTCATCGCAGCATTCTGAAGCACAAAATCGCAACTCGAGCTTGCTCAGGGTCGCAACCTAAGTTATCGACGTTAGGAGACAATTTTGGTTCAGTTGTGTTATGTCTTGTTTCCCATAATGCATATCAGTTTTTTAGGTAAACAAAGGGAAGTGTTAATATCCAGTATATATTTTAGACAGTGAACTTGACAAACAAAACGCCGAAAGATAAGTGAGTTTGTACTTGGTTGTAAGGTGTTTTAAACCATCTTTCAGAATAGCCAATAGGTTAGATGCAAACTGTCCGCCAGACAGGTTTAAGTTTAAGTTCTTGATAAGCTGCAGGTGATAATTTCAGGCAATTGTTAACGAAATAGAGATATTAACTGTTGTAATGTTTGTAAGTTCAGTACATTCTGACTGAGATGAGCATTCCGTACTTAAGCCACATCTCTCACACGAGGAGCCAAGACCAAATGTGAACTCGAATTTCAGTAAATATCATTCAGTTGATAATGAAATCCACAATAGAAGCACAAGTTCGCCGATCTGTTGATTGCTAAAAGTCGGCTTTTACGACCTCATTGACCTTACATGAACATAATTCAGCTTTGGCAGAAATCTAAAATACACACTATGCTACTTTGTTAATTAAGCCATGCTATGATAAATGTTTAAGAGACGCTTGATTGCTGATTCCTACAAAACCTGAGATTGCAGCTGCATTTGCCGAACACAGTACAAAAAGACTATATATAACTTCTCCGTTCCGTCTATGTCAAGAACAGTAAGAATATTCCAAAAATGTATACGTTATTTTAGTACATTTAACCTTTTACGTTGTTTTTCGACCAAGCCCTTTGAAAGACGAAGTGCATGGTATCAAAGCGACATTAGCACTTCCAAACTTACTTTCACCATTTATTAAAACGCATAACTTTATATTCTTCAAAAAGATAATTTTTAAAACAACTTTCGTTTATCAACGGGTTGGTTAGAGAAATCTCTAGAAATTTCTTTGATTACAACTATTTAGATTCTCTTTTCACATCTGAGATTATTTAGGTTCACTTATCACTCCCAATGTAAGCTGTCTTCAAAGTCAAACATAGACAGAGGAATAACTAATTGTCCATTGTAAGTAATGACAATTCTTTAGCAATAACAATTTTACTCGCAAGAGAAGGAGAAATAAACATTTTAAAAAGATATATTAATCAAAAGAGGAAAAGAAAAATGTAATCTCTGTATCAGCAGCTAATGTTGAAGATAACAGCGACAAATGTAATGCATACATAATTGGCTGTCCGGAGATAAAACTGTAATATCTTTTCTGTGCTGTAACCTTGATAAACTCTTGATGGGGCAGGCAACCGCTTAGATATCATGAGTCTCAGTAAATCAGTACTTCTAGAATGTGGGTGGTCTGTTGGCTATGCAAGGATCAAAAGATATGCAGGGTAGAATTTTTCTTTTTTCCCCACTCCCAAGTGCAGTCTTGCAAGTTTCCTGAAAACCAAGAGTGTTCTAATTTGCTGAACCATTTGACGAAAATCAAAAAATTACCATTCATTTTGTTTATCTTGAAGTGTAGAAATGATTGGTGGTATTCATTCTAACTTTTGAACCAGTTAACGAAAACCCATAAAATGACCGTCTTGAAGAGTATAAAAGTGATTCTTGTTATTCGTTCCAACTTATATGAATCAGCTGATGAAAAACTCATGAAATGACCATTCATTTTGCTTGTCTCGAAGAACATAAAAATTGTTGTTGTTATCCATGCCATGAATCAGTTAACAAAAAAACATAAAATGACCGTTTATTTTGCTTGTCTCGAAGAGTATAAAAATTATTGTTGATGAAAAACCCATAAAATGACTATTAATTTTGCCTGTTTTAATAGTAGACGTTTTTGTCATAATAATAATAATGGCATTTATTGGCACTTTGAAAACTACTATGTTTACATTAGTGTAAGTCCAATAAGTATATAAAGCGAAAGAAAAACGAATACAATATTTAAAAAAATGATTAGAGTTCCACAATCAACGACTCTGAACAAGACCGGCGATAGATGAAAAAGTTGAATAGCATTCCAGTTTTTTCATATAAATCTGGATGGAACAAGAGGTTTAATGCCATTTCATTTTGTTTAGAAACGAAGCTTTCATGCTACAAAAACACAATACTTTTCTGTGCCATAAACATTTGCGCAAACACTTCTCAATTTGATTTAATTATACGATGTCAAGATGTGGTATTTGTTTTGGCAAATTAATTTACAAGCTTTAGACAGTAAATTTTAGTCTTGTAATTCTCCGACATGCTTTCCCCGAGAAATATCAAAATATGAGCATATCAAAAGTATGTCAGGATATCACATACAGCGGATAATCTGCCAAACACTCACATATTTGTGGTGCTCAAGTCCTGAATCGTGGACCTCTTCGGGAATGAAAACATTAGCTCAAAACTATGTACAGTGTAAGCGAAATAGTGCTCTTGAAAATGAATGTGTATGAATCTGACAATTGTAAAGACAATTTCATACAGTTTGGAAAACGATGTATGTCTTTGAGCTCTTCCACTAACTGGATCAACGGTAAACAAAGCAGCGTCCTTCCTCGATAAGTACCCTCGTAATACAGTATCCGGGTCAAGGGTCCGGCCATTTGAATTTTCCAAACGAGGACAAAACACATCACACAGTTTCTTAACCATTTCTTTGTTCGCTTAGTATTAGTTCTATGGAGCGTCGCACGAAAAACAAAGAAAGAGTCTCAAACTCGGCTAAATGTAAATTCCCAAAACAAATACTACAGTCAAACCAATGACTGCTTCAAGAAAGCAGCGCCACTCAACGATGTAACGACGTGCGTGCTTGCTCATTCAAGCACGTAAAACCCCTTGGGCTACAGGAGCACGCGCCAAGCCATTACACAAACATTTTACTCTTTACAATACGAGTAATTTCACTTAATTGACATATTTACTTACAGCACAATATAGTGCACGTGGTTAAACCTAATGCGTTCAAATATAGAACGTGAAAAGTACAAGTTCTAGGTTCTATGGTAAACTTGAACGTTAACTGTGAGATATCTTACTATTAGCTTGGTTTTAAGACTAAAGGCACTTTCTCTAAAAGTTACTCAAACTCAAACTACTATAAACGAGCGAACGAAACTTAAAGACAGAAAAAAGAATGAGAAAGCAAAATATTCAGCACTCGACAACAGACTCCTACAATATTAAAGTCCTAATTAATTCTGTACAGTCTACAGAGCACCGTCACGAGATGAGGTATTCTATATCTCCGTTTTATTAATACACTCTTGTTCATAAGAACCATTTTTTATAAGAACGTCGAGGCTGAAAATGGGCAAAACTTAAGAACATATTAGTAAGAACATAACTCAGGCTCAAGTTTAGTTAAGAACATTTTATTCCACCTGCTTCCAAATGAGCAAAATCTGGTATCTGTATCGGTAGTTCTTCTCCTCTGTGACTAACACAAATCGCCCTAAGTTTACGAGATTTTGTGATTTCTAGATCTAATTCGTGCACACAGCACAGAAATGGTGAAAATGACCCAGAAACCGATATGATATAAATAGCACTTACATATTGTCACGAACAGTGCGCCAGCAAAGAGCTGATCTGTTTCAATATGTCATCTGTTGTAACAAAACACCAACCGCAAACAATGCTTTTTATTTAAAATTACATTCCCTGGTCACGTATGCATAATATTGCAACATGTAATTTAGGAACATTTCAAGAACGTTTTTTGAGGCTCAAATCGCCAAAAAATAAGAACGCTTCAGCCTCAGTTCAAAATTAGACGTTCCTATAAAAAAAAAAGTGTAATAGCGTTCGAGTCAAGAACAAAGTAGGAATTCTTACTGAATGACTCTTCACTCGGGTGTTCCCATTTGGATTAAACGCCTTTTCCTGTTTGTCAAAAATAACTTCATTTCGCTTCCGAAAGCCTCTCACACACCGCAAAAACCAGAGAATTGGCCGAGGCTCACACTTCTTAATTGTCTTTTGGCAAACTCTAATTTTTAGTTATACATAAACTGTCGTAGCTTGAAAAAATGGGTTTTATGCAGGTTGAACCTGCCTATTTACGACTACTATGTAACTGAAATAAAAGATACCTATAAAATGCGTGCAATTCTACAAATAATAATAATAATAACAATAATAATAATAATGGCTTTTATTGGCACTTAGAAAACTACTATGTTTACATTAGTGTAAGTCCAACAAGTATACAACAATAACTAAGTATATAAAGCGAAAGAAAAAAATACAATACTTTAAAAAAACTTTGGATGAAATTATCTACGTACTGAAACTAGATATCATATATCACATATAAATCTTGCCTTATGTATTTGTGATTATAATAATAAATATATCTTTCGACGATATTATATAATAGAATAAGCTCTTAAGATCAAAAACAAATATCATATATAAAAAGAGCTCTTCTTTGTGTGAGGGTAATATCATAGCACTTGAAAAGTATTGAAACTCGTCCCCAATGAGTTGCTTAAAATATGAGCCTCAGCGTTTCTTATATATGAAGTTTGAAGCGTGGACGAAAATTTTATCCATAACTTGCGGAATTTTAAAGGTGTTTCAAAAAACGATTAGTTCTTTGTCGTGCCCGATTAATCCAAGTTAATCAACTTCTCATTTGCGTCATATTGCAGAATTTCTGGATTTTTTCCCTGCTAATCGCACGGCCTTCGCAAAATGTTTACTTCAAAAAATTCAGTAGTTAACGATGTTGTTATGTATTCTTTAGCCTCAGGCAAACGAATAAAGTTTCTTTTCTTCCAGAGAAATATGACGCCGCATGACTAAACATACTCCGTCCGAAGTGAGTATAGTTATAATTCTTACTTATCTAAAAGACATAATGCCACCTTAGTTCTCAAACGTTTACAGTTTGACACTTTTAAAATTGGAAAGACAACGTTCAAAAAATAGATGTAGCTATTTTCAAAAGCCTTTCAAAATCTTTAAAGGTGACAATGCGCTTCAGTGACTCTTGGGGAGTCTTGAGATATCATTATCTGACGTTCAACTCGAGTGTGACGTCAAGGAAATATTTTCGTGTTTGCGATATCCCATCCCTGGAAGGGAGTCCCTTGCGAAAGATCGTGTTGCCTGGAGGCAGGAAACGCAAAATGGGATTACAGCATTTGAGGAGAAACGCCCGAAAGATCTAGACTTGAAGAGAAGTGTTAGAAAGGAAAGAGCGCACAACCCATCTGCGGGCATTGCCTTCCCAGTGTGTGGTCGCACCTGTGCCAGCGAGTTCGGGTTGCGCCGGCGTTCGCACCTAAGACGTCACTGAGATCGTCATCGCACAGCGATGTTCTCCAACGAAGGAAATAGAGATTAAACTGTTGTTCAGGGATAACACGTATTTCATTTTGTTGTTTATAATTCCCTCACTGAAACTACAAAAAAAAAAACTCACTACTATTTATAAACGTCTTCAAAAGTCTACAGATAGATATATGGATATTTAGAAAGACTGATAAACCCGCTCAGCTCTCAGTCAACATTCAATACCTGTATTCAAATTAAGAGAATATGACCCAGGTCACACATATACCGAAAACGGCTAGATGTAGCTAATGTATAGACGAATTAGACAGTAATATTAATAATAATAATAATAATAGCAACAATAACAGTAACAATAACTAAAATTTGAAATATAAATATCTTTCTAGAGCAGTAATAGGAATTAAAATGCTTAAAATAGAAAACGCTAAAATATTCTAACTAATCTGTATCATAAAAAATAGAATAAAAATAATGAAGTGTTAGGACTTAATAAATTTAATAAAACGCTTTCTTAAATTAAAAAAGGTTTTAAGTTTCTTCTTAAAATCTACAATTGATCCAATACGCTTCAGTTCCAGTGGCAGCGCATTCCACAGCTGAGGGGCGCATGCATACAGAGAGAAGGCCCGGTAACCATATCTTTTCAGATTATATGACGGCGTCTTCAGTAGTACAAAAAGTCGGCATTTTTGATTGTGTGACCTTGCTCTAACAAAACAGAAATCGAACCGAGGAGCAGAGATAAATATACAACTTATTCCGTATTGTATTTTTAAAACATCTGACACACTTCACAGGGCGGAAAAATCTCTGGTGCAGTTAGCAATATCGCAAATGTCCTGACCGCAGGTGTGGTTCATCTATAAATAGACAGACTATTCGTGGTCCTTTGCAAATTGGACGACCAAGGAGATGTAGCTGTGGATTTCAGTGCTACCCACTCCCTCCCCATCCTCTCGCAAATTTCGTCCCTCTTTGGGTGAGATTCTTGCGGATTTGGCCACTCTTCAAAACGGTTTTTATACTTTTAGCACTTCAGTTTCACTGTGTGGATGCTAGGAGGCTCGGCAACTCTGCAAGTTCCTCCTTCGCTAAGTGCACTTGTCTTGCTGTTGTAATATCTGATAACTGATAACATCTGACACACTTCACAGGGCGGAAAAATCTGTCCTGACGGCAGTGTGGTTCATCTATAAATAGACAGACTATTCGTGCCAAAATTGTGAAGATAGAGGTAGCGGTCTTTTGCAAATTGGACGACCAAGGAGATGTAGCTGTGGATTTCAGTGCTACCCACTCCCTCCCCATCCTCTCGCGAATTTCGTCCCTCTTTGGGAGAGATTCTTGCGGATTTGGTCACTCTTCAAAACGGTTTTTATACTTTTAGCACTTCAGTTTCATTGTGTGGATGCTAGGAGGCTCGGCAGCTCTGCAAGTTCCTCCCTTCGCTAAGTGCACTTGTCTTGCTGTTGTAATGTCTGATTAATATCAGGGCCGGCGGAAGCATTTTATATTTGGTCCGCCCATTTATAAACGTAAATTGAAAATCTTTGTCCGGTCTATTTTAGATCATCCATACTATTTCTTTTATTTTTTCTCAAAATTGGTAGAACCAGTCCGGTTGGTACGGCCATGGCCATGATTATCCGGATCAAAAAATAAGGGATCGTATTGGATTCTCCAAATCAGGAAAAAAACAGTATCACAGAGTTGGAAAAAACCCACAATACTAATATAATCAAACACTTAAGTAATAATCCTCTCTTTAAAACTGATGCATTACAAAACTAGAAAAGTTACATAACCAAAAGTGGAGTGAAGAGAGAAACTCTATTATTACTTCGTGGCAAAAAATCGAAATTAGAATTGCATTCAGTTATCAAATCAAACTATGACCACGTCTTTGAAAGGGTCCTGAACATCAGTAATCACTTCAAAAGATATCCTTCACAAAAACATACATTTCAATTTAAAACAATCTAGTACTCTGCCAAAACGTTTCTCAACTCGCTGTATCAAGAGAACACTCTCTTTATACATAAACATTATGATGTCAATACACGAAAATCCATAAAAACATATTGGAGTCTCTGTTCATAATGTTGAAATAGAGCGAGACCGAGAGATCAACTGCTATGCAAAATGTGCCCAGACAACCAAGTTGGTGATGAGTTTCATTACCTATTTGAGTGCAATAGCAATATTCTTTCACAAAAACGTTCTACATTCTTAAGTGAACTCGTGAAACTATTAAAGTCTTACTTTCCTTTTTCAGTCATACAAATCTAATCCATTATGGTATTTCAATGACAGATTTAGCAATAACAGAAACATTCAGCAAATTGATAAAGGTATAATGCAATCTTACAGTTCTATGGTTAATAATTCATAATATGTATAATATTTTACATAATCGGATTTTAAATGAATTAAACTTAGAAATATTTAGGTTATTGGATCAACACTGAAATAAACGGCAATGTTTTTCAAAGTGCAAACAAACTATCAGTTATTAATTATTATAACCGAGCCGGTCACTTCTTCAAGTTCAAGTTCAAGTAAAAGAGTGGGTAAATCAAGGTCATAATGATAATAATACAAAATGCAAATACAATATTCATTTCAGGTGGCCCCCGCGGGGCTTTTCGGCAACCTGTTTACAGCAAGTATATGGTTTAGTGGTTGAGGATCCTAGCCAACTCACAATGATTTCTGTCTGAGACATTAAGTTGCGCCATCAGTTAATAGATAGAGTAATTAATAGATATGAGTGGCATTTTTAGAATATAGTATGATTTTTGGTAAATATTGTAAATTCAATTTAGGTCTACAGTTGTAACTCAGAGTATCGTATATTGTAAAATAGTGTTATTGGATAGAGATAGAAATCGCGTCCTACAAATAAAGTATATTACTGTATCATTATCAAAACATTACTTAACTCTTTAAAACTCTCAAAAAGTCTTAATCTCATAGAGAAGGCTATTGCAATTATCTCAGCGTCCAGTAACTAGGGCAAGAATAAGCGTTTGTGTAGCCTCGTATGAAAGGTACTTTCTAATACGTCTGATGTTATGTAGGAAATAAAAGGCTAAATTACATGCTTTAGAAAGAAGAACATTAAAATTCATATATGCAAGTCAAACCAGACTCCACGATTTCTAGCCTCGTCATTTCGCTTCCTATCCTCTTACATACGACACACCAGATAATTTCGAAACCTCAAGCATAGTTCCTAATTTCTTTTGGGCGTCCTCTAATTTTCAGTTACACCGGTTAACCCCGAGTTAGTATACCAACCCATTTTCGAAAAGAGACCCGAGTACTCGCTTGTCACGGCTAACTTGATCAATGGCGGACCAGCTAAAAGGCGGGAAACAACAGTGCTCGCTTTCACAGTAATCATGGATGATTTAACCAATAGCGGAAAAGCTAAATGGCGGGAAAACTATTGCTTGAGCAGTACAACTAAATGGCGGGACAACTTCAGATCGATCGTTGAGCAGTGGTCATGACTGGGTTGACCAATGGCAGAGCACACAAATGGCGGGATAACTACAGTCATGGCTTGGTTGACCAACAGCTGAATTGCAAAAAATATCAAATCTTTATTTGTTCATATTCTTGTTCATCTTACAAATGTATAATACAATACATTATTTATTTGCTTTGGTACATTTGCTCGTCATTTTTCAGTTGTTCACGTCTTTGAATGGGTCCTGAACATCAGTAATCACTTCAAAAGATATCCTTCACAAAAACATACATTTCAATTTAAAACAATCTAGTAC
>JAOEHT020617511.1:0-24225 GCA_025448195.2 Parazoanthus atlanticus | reverse complement strand
AAGAAGTTGGATTTCGTGGGCTTATATTCGGGGGGGCTTATATTCGGGGCTTCTCTTCAGGGTTTTTTTAATCGGGCGGCTTATATTCGGAATTTGACGGCATTTCCTGTAAAATTGAGAACCTATTCAATACTTAAGACTGAGAAAGTTGTTATATATTTTAAAAATTGCATAGCGTATTTATTTCCACACCTTACTACACACTTGCAACCGTGTAATCACATGCAGTTTGCAGCAGTAAACTTCATTTTAGATGCTAGCTTCATTTCTTTCCATATTGTTATATATTTGATATAGCTCGTCAGGATCAAGAAACTTCTGCAGTGCCCTTCCATTTTACGTTTGTACATATAGAATTTAGTAGTTATAATAATGGAATTTTCTTGCGCCTAAAGTTATTAATTTTCCTGGTTCTTATAGCGGATTTTTGCTGTATTTACAGTCATTTTATTGGTTAACTCCAATCAGTCTCTTTTAAAATTTCTTGTGGTTTGCTCATCGCGTTCCATGTTTTCTGTTTGCAGCTACCTTGGCTTCGTATTACAGCGTAGCCCTGGTTACTGGTGGACGGCCGTGTGGGTTGCTAGTGGACTGGGGATAGTTCTGACTGCTGTATTTTGTCTGCGCGTCATTGAAGAAGAAATCAGCGGCTCTTCATCGCCTTAAATATATATATATATACTTTCTCGGAGACGGGGTGACAGGGACAGGTCAGAAACACGTACGTGTGTAATGCCAACTCAAGAACCTGTAAGAAGCAAGAAAATGATTCAAAATACAAGGGATTTATTCGACTCAGTCGTCTTGATAAGTAAAGTTGATAAACTGAGATAAATGGAAAAAATTAAACATGTATATACTGTCGAAAATGGTAAATGTTACCATTTTATCTTAGCGTGTACACAGCTGTTTAAAGCAACGTCGACGTCTGCAAATGACAATGTGGTAATACCAAGCACGAAAGGAACCATGTGAGCCCGACATTTTACTCTTCGTACCATTCATTCAACTGTACGGCTTATCAATTAGCGAATTGAAAAACTTCCATCATGCTTTGCGATCTGGGTATTGAGCTTTCCGCAGATCAACTGGCAAAGTCAGCGTTGTGCATGTTCAGCGGACTTTCCGTCATTTGTCGGATCGACCGGTCAGTTCTCAGATGGGGCGCGAAAACTATCAGAACTGTCTCCGGCCAGACTGGTCCCGCCTATGGATTACATCCGTTCCGGAAAAGCTTAGGAATTTGATGAATTATAGCAGGAAGTATGCATGGCGAACCCTGTCCTTCCCATTAACAATGGCCGTAACCAGTTTTTCCGACCGGCCGGACCTGACAAACGGACAGTTAGTACTGAAAAAGGTCTTGAGGCTTGCATTTTTTTTCTTGTAGATACTTGCTGGGAATCGTTTATTTTCTTCTTAATAAATGAGTTTCACTGATTGATCTCAGTTGTTGTGGAATCCGACACGAATCTTACTTCAGTTATTTGCTTTTTTGCTGTTGACTAGGAAGGCCAACGGCTTAATGTTTTGGTCCAAAAGGCTGTACTTCGGTTTACTCTCGAAATTTGCCAACGTTCAATCTCGTTCCCGAGCCCACGGTTTTTCTGGTCTGCGGTAGAAACGAAGGGCTCTGGGAGGATCCTCTGGGAGAGTGCATGGTCGCATCCAAAGTTGCTTTATATGACATTTCCATACCAAATGCTTGTCTGTATATCGCTAGTTACTGCGCATGCGCAGTAGATATTCGGATCCGCCAGTTCCAGGTTAGTTAAGAAAGACTGGCAGATGGTTTATCTTTGAGCAAGGAATTCGATGTCGAACCTTCCTGTTCAGATTCCATCACGGTTTAATGAACAATGCCATGGAAGAGCACTTCGAACGAGCCTGGCACCGGCTATGGCAACTATCGCCATTTTGGCTTTGTAGCTTGGATTGATCGGTAAGTCGGAGGGCTCGGAGCGTTTTCTCTCACAGTCTGTAGTCTCAGCTGCTATCTTTGTTTTCACCAATCTTTTAAGAATAGACTCGTTTTTTATAAGAACGTCTTATTTTGAACTGAGGCTGAAGCGTTCTTATTTTTTGGTGATTTGAGCCTCAAAACCTTCTTAAAATGTTCTTAAATTACATGTTGCTATGTAATGCATACGTGACCAGGGAATGTGTTTTTAAAAAACAGCATTGTTTGTGGTTTGTATTTTGTTACAACAGATGACATATTGAAATAGAGCAGCTCCTTGTTGGTGCATTGTTCGTGGAATAAAATGGTGGAATAAAATGTTCTTAACTAAACTTCGGCCTGAGTTATGTTCTTAAAATGTTCTTAAGTTTTGCCCATTTTCAGCCTCGACGTTCTTACAAGAAAGGTTTTTATAAAAAAAAGAGTGTAATTGGACACAATAACATTAACAGGTGCGTTACGTTCTAGAACCAGTTTCACGTGGTTGATATTCCTGGAAGGTCTTTGAATCCAATTTTCTGCCTGAAAACGCCTGGATTAGTCCTGGAAATTAAGACAGACTCCTACAGAACTCTAAAAGAATATTTTAAAATCTTTAGTTTACCCTTCTATGTTTTGAAGATATGTTGAAACCATTAACTTGCTGTCGACCATGTGCGAAGGTAGCGTTTGTAGCTATATTTGGTGCGATTTCAAAAGTGTCCTGGAAAACTTTAAAAATCCTAAAAACAAAATGTCCTGGATTTTTTAAACTTGTGACGGTGTACGAACCCAGGCAGCTATATATCTTTTAGAACGTTTAATTATAAAAGGCTGAAAAGCGGCCACAATTAAAGAACATGCTTAGAACATACGTATATACCACAGACTGAGACTAGGAAAGGACGTATGTTTCTATAAATTTTGAAAATGGAACTGAGAACCGCTAGTAAAATATCGCTAGAGCAGTGTAATTTCACATTGTGATTTGATTTTGTGAAAGAGGTGATTCTGGTATACACACTGTTATTTTCATACAGACATAATCAACTCAAGTCCGTTAGCAATGCAGTTGAGTACATTATTGGGAACAGCCTTTGAACGTATAGTACAGACACATTAATTTATTTAAGAATATTTGAGGCTGTGATCCTCAATAAACTAAAGAACGCTCAGTCTTGGTCCAAAAGAATAGACGTCCCTATTAAAAGAAAAGGAGAGTATATCGGGCTATCACACGAAGATCTGAACACTTGGACAAGCAGTCTACGTGGAGATCTCTTGATCTCCGCTCAGATAGTATCAGTCTTTAACATAAAATAAGATGCGAGGTTAAACTGAATAACATTTTGCATTTTTCGTTGATACAGACCGGAGTATACAGGCTTACGGTACCTTCTCTGAGTTTGATGTCGATCAGGCAAGAGACGAGAAGAGAGAGAACTTCCATCGTAAACAGGCAAAGCCGCAAATCGGGAGGTATGCAAATTGAATATTGCTCAATTTTGACATAGTGATGAATTGAGTTTACTGGCAACTTCCTTGGTGAGTCATTGATCAGCAATTTTGAAAATTAAAAAAAAAATGGGTGTTTGACTTCATAAGAAATAACTTTTCGTTTTTTGCAAATAGTAAGCAGTAATTGGTGTGATGAAGCCCTTGAAAACAGTCATTTGTCTACATCCAAAAAGTTAGTTGCAACTTGCTCAAATCTATTACAACTTTCAGGTTTTAAAAAATTAATTGCTTTCGTTTTAGATGCATTTTTTTTAATACACTCTTATTTGATAAGAACGTCTATTTTAGGGACTAATTCCGAAACATCTTAAATTATATCAGTAATAATGTTGCAACCTGTGCAATTCTATTACAACTGTCAGGTTTAAAAAATAATTGCTTTCGTTTTAGAAGCATTTTTTCTAATACACTCTTTTTACAAGAACGCCTATTCTGAACGTTTTGAAATTTTGGGGATTTCAGCCTAAAATATTCTCAAAGTTTCATTTTGGGGATTTTTTAAAAGTAATATTTTCCATGCGTTTGAATATTACAGTAAACTTGTTGAGGTTTGCCAAGCCAAAAGTGAGATATTTGTTTATGCTGTCGATGTTTTGTTTAGTACATATGTTACGTTACGGCTAAAGACGTTGTAGTTTTTTCCGAATTCAATTCATGTCGGACATTCCAAGTAACTGATGTAACATTGTACTGAACATTACATTACAGTTACGTAACAATTCTTTCCATTTTCCACAAAAATATAATTTTCTTACTTATCCTTATCCTCGGCCTCAGTGTGTACTTAACATGTTTTTAAATTCCGGGCTTTTCTCAGCCTTAACGTTCTCAGCATAAGGAAGGTTCTTATAAAAAAATCCGTTTATTCCGGATTTGAAACCTCCTTGAAAACAATTTGTAAAAATAGCGGAAGCAGTATATTTTCCTTATCAAAACTTCTTGAAAAAAAACATATGCTTACACTGTAGTTTCAAGGTTGTCTGTAAAGTTCGACAGTACCTAGTATATGCTCGGGTAAAATTTCAGGTTCGGTTATTTGTCCCAGAAATCGAAGATGTTTTACACATCCAAATTCCAATCGCAGAATGGGGTTACGAGAAAGAAAGAGTAATATTGAATGCTTTGCATCGGATTGGCAGCTTCCAGATTTTTTTTAACAATTTCTTTGCTGCCTCGGTTATAAAAATCATTACTTGTTAAAAAAATTGTTTCGATAGTTAACAGTTATTCCCCAAGTGGAGGTGATAAGTGGTGTATATTCACCGAGCGGTGAGGTGAATGTCTATCGCTAGGCACCGACACAGAGGAATGCTGCTTCACTATATACCAAACCAGCGAATGAAAACTGCAACATTTTGTTTTGCAAAGAAAAAATACAAGAAAATTATCTTCAAACTCGAGCTACAGACTCCCTTGCGCGCGGAAGTATACCAGTAAACAAGACATTATAGGTGTCCGTACAGTTTCAATTCAAATCACTGTTGTCGCCCGGCAGTTTTCTTTTTTGTTTGGCGGCTGTGGCGTTGACTGAGCTGAAACAGAACAAAAACAATGCGCCTTAAGTGCAAGGGTTTATTCTCATATCATAAATCAAACATTAACTTTCTCACATTGTGAATTATTGATGTTCAAGAAAACAAATAACCAATGATTAACTAAAAAAGGCCAAATCAGCTGTCGTTCGGTTATTTTAAAGGGCTTTTTCACGGCTTTGTGCATACGCAAGGGTTTATTGACAAGAAAGGTAAGTTTCAAGCTTAAGAGTTAAGACGTTTTCTTTTAAGTATTTTTAGATAAATAACATACAATTTTGAAAAAGAGAGCCACTTATTCAGCCGTGAATAAGACCCCTTAATTCAATACTAAAAGAAGATAAGTTTCATGCCGGCACCCAAAATTTTTGAAATATAGCTTTCAATCTCTTAAACAGCGACTCACTCCTTGTTATATTATTTTGTTATTTCCATAAAATATATGTCCAGTGTGCCACTCTTTTCGTAGCTACGCGGTCCTTCGAAGGTTTCTGGTCATTTGCGCTGTCGTCAGTCAAATCTTCTTTTTGAATCCAAGCCACGCGTACGTATACATCCGGGTGACTGGGGTGTCACTGATCCAACCAAGAATAGTTGTAGCTAAATCTATTAATTTCACGAGCCAAGTGGCTCATAAGGCCGGCGATTGTCTCCGGTTGCCGTAGTGTTAAGCGGATGAGAGTCTGCTGCAGCTGAGTCGACTGGAAAAAGTCGAGTAAAGTGCCGGCACGACTCATAGTAGAGTCTTCACTCGTCATCAAGGAAAAAGAAGCCTTTTTCTGGATTTCCGTTGAGATCAACGACTGTCTCTGTATTTCCCGTATGTACGAGAATTTTCCCGGTTTAGCAAACAACAACAAACAACAAGTGCTTTATTTGTACCATTAACATTTACATAGGTTGATTGAAAATAATGCAAGAATATATCAGAATGAAGGTACAGGCCACCTAGAATAACTAAGAAGTTAATCTAGTTAGGTGGCACATAATGTTGATTAATGGAAATACAAATGGGTCATGTTCAGAATAGCATAACATAGAATGGGAAAAAACAAAACATGTAAAACACGCATATATTTTCCTCCTTCTGGGACATTCAAATTGAAAGAAATAAATTTCCTTTGTGGGGCTATGTTCGTATGAAAAGCATATTATGAAACAGCGAGGCGCATTCCTCTGTTTGAGCGTTTGTTTGCTGTGGACAGTCAGACTGACCCACATATGGCGTATGTTGGCCGCCTATTTGAAGAGAAAGTGACCGCTTCATCTTAATCCAAGTTATAAAGCATCAAACATCTTATCCTTAATGCAAGTTCTTCCCAGCAAAGGTGAATGAAAAACCGCCACAGCGCCGAACTCCGACCGGAGTGGCAGGGCAACCCCACCCGAAGACAGCGGAAGAAACGCGCGAGTCCAACGCATGCAATATCCGACAATATGAACAGATCTCTACAAGGAGTTTATCGTCAGTTCCTATAACTTGTTATAAGTCCATCCGTATCGCACGTGCTAGCAAGGCAGTGGTCAGATCCGAGGGCCAATCCCTGGACATTTGTCGCCCATTTTTATAAACGTCGACTTCTTTTACAACATGTATCCGTAGTGTTTGGTAGATTGTACATCTAATTTCTAAGTGAAGGTACTTTGAGAAGAGTTCATGACCGTCGCGCACCCGCTACCACGGAATAGCCGTATAACCGATTCGAAAGATGTCTAAAGTGATGGTGACCGGGTCTCATGTAAACAAATAACCCTTTCATACCGGTCTCATGTAATTGAGACCGGTTTGAGTTCGTGCCGGTCTCATGTAATCACTTTGTAAGATGCTTTAACTCATGCCCTCGGTCACGTTAGAACACTTCCAGTGACAGTGAACCAAGATAATGTAGAGGAGTCTGAGCCGAGAGAGACGTCATATATGTTTTAAAACAGTTCAGATCTCCAAATACAAATGATTTTTCAAAAAAAAATAATTTAAATGATATATGGGGATATTTAGAGACATTTTCGAGATATCTGCAAACTTTTGAGATATTTAGAACTTTTTTGGAGAATTTACAGAAAAATGTTTAGACGTTTTCTTACCACGAATTGAAATGTACGTGTCTACCAGATCTGTGATTCGTGATTAGCTGCACAACTATCTTCAGCAAACTTAGTCTACTAACTTTAGGGGTGCATGGACAATTAGATGTCCCGGGAGGGGAAGGGAGGGGGTGGCCACATTTTTTGAGCATGATTTCTTAAGCATTTGGCTGTGCTGGATGCTAGCTTTTGCTTGTGGTCTTTTGCACGAATATATTTTTCACTGTAACTAATTTACTTCTTGTTTATAGTAAGAGAAACTTTTTTCTTGTCATTTCTTCTTCATTTTACGTTTAATAAACGGTAGCACTTAACCTCGAGGATATCTAAAGTTAATCAAGCCTTTGGTATTTTAAACCCAGTTTGGAAATCGAAACACGTACAACTAAAAACCACTAAGATCAGAATCTTCAAGGGCAATGTGTTGAGCGTCCTTCTATATGGAAATTGAAACTGCACAGACAACTATGATGTCGCTGAAATAAAAAGCAAATCAGTAACTGATCATCAGTAGGATACCTAAAATGTGTGCAATTCAACAATTGGTTTCGGCTCCATTAAAGTAAGTTGAAGTAAGTCACTCGGAAACTTAACACGTTCCAAACAAAATGCCTACGACGTGTCACGAGGATCTTCTGGCCAAACAAGATAAATAATCAAGACCTACTCGCATCTTGTGATATGGAACCACTTTCAGTTGTTGTGAAGAGGAGACGATGGAGATAGCTAGGCCACGTGCTGAGAATTGAGGCAAACGTGCTTCCTGGAATGATTGACACCACAAGGGAAACGTAAGACAGGGAGACCAAGAGAAACGTGGCGGAGATCCATGGAGAGAGAGCTTAAAGAATCAAAGCTAAACTGGAGCACAGCTGGAAGAGTTGCGCCGACTGACAGAAATAGAGAACCTTTGTGGAAACCCCAAGTGCCACTGGGCACGCAGGGTCATGAACGTGAGTGTGTCTTTGAATACTACTGTGAAAATACGAACAGAATACCTTGTGATGAGAAGTCTTTTATATCTATAATCAAAGCTGTAGTTTACGACTATAACATTGAACTGTACTATTGTTTGAATGTTCAGCAGTTGAGAGACGTCGGACAATTTTTGTATTGGGGAAGCTTAAACAGGGCCATGCTCCCCGCAAATTTTTGAATTTTGTTCTTCAGGAAATGACGGAAATGCATCCAAATTTGTCAATTATGATGAGATATTTTCGATTTATATTGTGTACAACGAGCGTTTTCACTTATCTGATCGTGTGTTTTGCAAAACCACTCCTAGTGGCTATACAGTCCCACCACAGAACACTCGCCATCTCGATTTCAAACAGTAGTTTGTCTAATACGAGACATGAAGTAAGATCTAGTCAGAGTGTCAAGGTTTTTAAAAAGAACTATGCCAATTTTCTTAGAGAATCCTACGCTGGCCTTGACCATTTTTCAATTTCTTAAGTTTTTTATTATTTATTAATGTTAGATTTTTAATATTTTGTTTCAATATTATTTTCCAAGGGTATTTTATCATATGTATTTTAACTATGGGAGCGGGGTGGATGGGTCTGTTTGATGGGTGGGGTTGGGGTGGTACAGGGTGGGATTGGGTAGAACTGCTTCAGAAACTTTTTATATATATCTGTATAATTTTAGTGTAGTGTATCTATTAGATTTTATATACAGGAGGGCCGCTAGTTTATCAGTTTTTTTACTGTAAAGTGTCACCCTCATTAAATAAATAAATAAATAAATTAACTAACTAACTAATTAATTAATTAACTAATTAATTAACTAATTAATTAATTAACTAACTAACTACCTAATTAATTAACTAACTAACTAACTAACTAATTAACTAACTAACTAATTAACTAATTAATTAACTAATTAATTAATTAATTAATTAACTCTGGTCGTTTCCGTCGATGCACTTTGGCTTCAGAGCCAGGGACGAAAGCAGAAAACTCTGTTTGGGCGATGTAAAGCTGGATGTAGAGATCAAGAAACCAACCGCGAAGTCTTGGTTTGGGTTGCAGAACGTGGCAGCAAGATCCGCCAATGACTCGACGGAGGGCATCGGCGAGTGTTTGACCCAAAGATCAAGGCCGATGTCCTCTACTGCGTTACAAACATTTTGAAAGCCATCGTCCAGAAAGGGCAAAAAACTCCAGAGTCACTTTTCTTCCTGGCAAAAACAAAACAGGTGACAAGATCAAAATGCAATCTGATACAAGTCGTCGTCACTCCGCAAAAACCAAATTGGAAATTTCTTATGAAAAGGCAGCTCGCAGTGCTGGTCTCCAGTTGAAGCAAAGAAGGTGGCAAACCATTCAGTCCATAAAACTTCAATCTCCCGGCTGCTTCACGCTGGAGTTCCTGAAAACTTCGTGACTCAGCTCATTGGACACAAAAATATCCAGAGTTTGAAGCCGTATAAGTCAGCCTCTTTTACACAGACACGTTGAATAACGCCACCGTGAATGAAAGCCGAACAATGATAGCCTCTAGTCAACAATCCAACCAGTAAACCGCTACAATTGTTGCTGGTAGAAGTCCTTTTGCAGGGTTTGAATGCAAATGGCGGTGATTCAGTTTCTGTAAAACGACAGAAAACCGGCGAAGGAACACCCACGAACTAACAAACATTTTCTCTTATAATATGTACATTTTGCTTATACAGCTGTCGTAATTGCGAACGCTGTTTTAAGCAAGTATAACAGTTCAAGTCGAACTTTTCAATGACTCTCGTGTTTGAACAACATTCGTTTGTCAAACTTTTGCATGCTTTGATCAGAAACCTTTGTAATGCCGGTGATTGTAAGTGAGTGCCAATATAAATCTCTTGATCACCTGTCAAAAGTCAAATGATTTTGTTCTTGCTGAAGACATTTCCCCGCCCTCACTTGCTTCAAATAATCAACAAAGCCATATAATAATAAACATCTTATTAGTCTTATTTGCTCCGTCTGTTCGGCAAGTTATGGATTCTCATTTCTTTCCTTCCCTTCTTCCCTTAAAAGAAAGCAAAAAGGCTCGGTTCATAACTTGCAATACGGACCTCGCACTCGGCTAATCACAGGTATTTATACCACCCTTATTTTGTCCTTACATTACCCTTACATTAGTAATATAAGGGTTGTTTAAGACTAGTTTAAAGGTCAGTACATGACCCCATTTATGCAGGTTTGTAGTCGCCAGATCACAACAGAATACTTCTTACTTATTAAAGGCAGTGGAACTTGTGGCAGAAATATTCGAAAGGATTTGAGAATCTACTATACAGTAAGAGATAAATATCGACTTGAAAAATTCAATTCTTTAAGCTTTTAATTTCAGTTTTTTTACGAAGGTGTAAGTAATAGTGATCAGTTGGTAAATATCAACCTTATTATCCGGAACCACAATGTGAAAACCAAACGAAGCGATGGAGAGGTGCGAGTCTGCTTCAACAAGTTTGGCACGCTGGAAGGGATTGTAACGACTTTTGTCCAATTGATTAATGCCTATCCAAAGTACAAAATTGTTCTCTCTTTAAAAATAAAATTGAAATCACAAGTAGGTAAAACTTATTACATTCACAGGGATATGTTGACCTGATGAAGTTACGCAAATCTTAAATTTCCGGATCCGGAAGCTTTTGTATTTTTGAGTTTTTCATGTTAGTTAATTATTGTTCAAAGAGATGCCATCGCTGCCACATATCAAACTGCAAGAAAGCAAGGACGAAGGTGGAACTTGGACAAGAGGAAGAATATAAAAGAAAGCAAAGACGTCTGCAGCGTGTGGATAGGGTAGGTTTTTCGTTGGGAGTGTACTTCATTTCAAAACAGGAATCATTCTGGTTGCCTCAGATGAAGAATGTTTTTGCTCTCAAACACAACTTTAGCATTGCCTTAGTCACTATTGGCAGTTATTATGTTCACAAACCACATGCCCATTCTTGAAAAGTAACATAACTGTAGCTTTTCTCTTATTGACTGAAATGAAAGTGACTAACGCTTTTCAAGGCGGTGGTGGCATTTACAAATTTTAAACTCTGAACTTCATTGACTTTTAATTGCAATAATGTTTTATTTGTTTGCAAAAGTGCTTTTCAATTGAAGCTCCCCATAAAGCATGGTCGTAAAAGGCTACATTTGAATGACTAAATCTGACTTTTTCGTATGTACAAATTTTGATTGGTTTACTCAATCTCCATAGATTCAATTGGCAAAAGGCATGGTGTATACAGCCAAGGGTTTCAAAAATGGGCATTGTATTTCACATGCATTTTGACCCCTATTTTCACCACAGTTTTACACTTTCTCTCCCAGTTTCCCCAACACTTGATAAACCTGCAACTCATGCTCTGTCTGCCGCAACTCCTACAGGTATATCCTTCTGATTCCCCTGATAACAAATGAAAATAATTATTGCAAATCTGTCATTATTGTACACGCAAACCAATAATTAAATTGTGTAGTTGAACAATTTTTCCAATTAATTTTTGTGTAGTTTTGTCATAGTTATCTTTGGATGTTAAAGTTATTTTGTATAGTTTACTTTAACTTATCAATGGTATGTAAGAGTTTGTGCTGGCTGGGCTCTTTTACAATTTATAGCAGGGATAAACTTCTGATTTTTATCTAGCACTGCAGCCAGTAGAGCATCAAAACCTATTTTATTTCTTTACCAACATGTTAAGACAAATGAAATAACTCTTGTGTTGGATTTTTCTAGAAATTGAAACACCGATGATCAGTGTTGGATTAACAAGAGAAAGGAACTGAAAAGGCCAAGCCAATCTCATTGCCTCTTACGAGTTTGGCCGAGTCTGATGAGGAAGAAAATTTTTTTTGCGAGGCCTCTCCCCTGGCAAAAAGATGAACTGAACGAATTTGTGAGAGAGTTTGACAACTGTTATGAGCGCAGGCTATCAGTATCACAGAGAAGAATGCTAGCCAAAAAGGTTATTAGAGAGGAGAGCATCCGGTCTTCCACTGGTGTTCCTGATGACTTGTAGTCGTGGATCGAGTGTTAATTAGTGAATAAACTGTTATTAACTGTTATTCTACAGTTGCTTCTTTATCATATTCTTTGATTTATTAGCATAAAATTCGGAGTTATACGAAATCATCATAATGCGAAACTGTGATTTTAACATTCCTAACTTTAACACTGGTAATTCTGATAGTCACTACCCTACTTCGGATCAGCGTTATGGTCTAGGTTAAGCACTGTCATTACGAGCTCGCCATGCGTCAACACAATTGAGAACGCAATTCCAAAACCACACAACGGTTTTCTTGGAGACAAGTAATAGCTGGGACCTCTAAAGAGCAAAATTGTATCGAGTATTTTATGCATCAATTTACATAGAGTTGTATACATAAATGTACGTAATGCTTACCTTTATACTTTACCATCTTATCTTCGGTCTTTTATGTTTCATATATTATTGTATATCTTAGCTAGATTGGACTTAGGGGCGTTTCACGAGGACAAGTACGACCAGTTAAACTATGAAGTTCCGGAAATGCCGTGAAACACGGTACCGATAGTTTTATATACATAAAAATGTCACAGGGATTTTTTTAAATATCTCGCATAAACTCCGGAAATACGGACAAAGTTACGAAATCTGAAAAGGTGGCAAAAGTTTTCCGGAGATTAACAACAACAACAACCAATCACAGCACTATCATCTGACAATTTGTCAAATTGGTGTGTTCGCGGAAAACACAAAATTATTTTAGATTCTTTCTTTCGTACCGAGATTTTCTAGCCTTAAGTGCTTAGATTACTTTAGCAGGCGATTCTGGTAGTTGTTAACAAGTTTTCCGAGACTCGAAAACAAACTTGCTATGGGAGATGATAATCGATCAAGGTACGTGTCTAACTCCGTAGTTTCTCGAAACTTTTCAATTTAGATAGGGTTTATTTCATCTATTAGACTTTATTCAATTTACTCACATGGCTTCTGCTTGTTATTTCATAAATCAAACCACTATTCCGCCTCCAGAAAATATAAATGAAAGAGGTTTTTCCCAACCAGAGCCAATGCTCTTCTCTGCTGCGACACGAGCCAGGTTTGAGGTTAACGAATCTTGGCCTCCATCTGCCGTTTACCACCATGACTATTATCCCATACCTCGTGTTGTGCCCGCTCAAGAACCGCCGCCACTACTGAACACTCGGTATCAAGAACTACTTCAACCCAGTGAATCTCGACGTTCTAAACAAAACAGCACAAGTATTAGAGGTAATCGCAATGTCAGAAGTCCAAACTGGAAGAATGCAGAAACAAGATATTTGCTGGATATTTGGGTTGAGTAACAACCACTCAGCAAGCGCAGGAATGCCACCACGTGGGACACTATAGCTAAGGAACTAAATAGATTTAGCGAAAAATGACATAACGACATTCCGTACTGGCGCTCAGTTCAAAGGACGTTTAAAGTGCCTGGAAGCAAAATTTAAGAAAGTCCGAGATCACAACAACCGCAGTGGTAATGACATCAACCAGGAAAGCTTCAATTACTTCGACGAGCTCAATGACGTCCTGGGTTATAAACCAAACACTGCACCTCGCTTTTGTCGAGTCAGGGTTCGTTGACAAACCTGAGGAGCCTTCAGTCAGCACAGACCTTACTGCACTATAACTTCCAAACGAACAGTCTGCTTAAACTTCTACCCAAGACCAGAGACTTCAAAGGAACCTAGCCATGAGAGTAATAACAATAATATTTTCAAAATTAAAAAGAGTTACTGAGAAAAGGTCTCCTCAGCCTCCAACTTTGAAGCACTAATCAGGCTCCCCTCCCCAATTTTAAAGTAGCCTCCACCTCCCCCCGAACTCAAAGTCCCTGCGCGGTCCCTGTAGTCAAATGCAGTCTCAGTGTGAAGTGATGGGTTACAGGCAAGAAAGACGAGAAAAGAGAAAGAATCGGTTCTTGTTCATCTGGTACGTGGCGGCAAACCTATATATTACTGCGTTGGTCTTGCAGATGTCGCCGAATTTGGAGATGCGAATGCTGAAGTACTGAAGCAGTGCATTGATGACTGTTTCCTCAAAAAATTGGGCATCCCGAAAGACAAGTACACCGAACTGGTGATTTCCTCCACTTCTGTTGGTGCATCAGTCAACGCTGGTATTTACAACGGGCTGTTAAAACAAGGCTGAAGAATGATGGTAGACCATGGCTCGCAACAATCCATTGCGTCTCACATAGATTAGAGCTGGCAATAAAGGACTCTTCTGAAAGAAGAGAAGTTTCAAGCAGTTAAGCAATTTATGACACGTGTTCTACCTCATTAAGCAGTCTGGGAAAATCAAGCGCCACTTTAACAAACTGGCAGATGTCTTAGATGTGCACGTATATAGCACACCTAAAGTCCATGGTACTCGGTTTGTTAACCATGTCCGTTTGGGTTTGGGTCGCCTTCTGAACAACCGGTCAGCCCTGATGCAGACACTGGAGAATGCTGTGGAACGTGGAACTACCAAGCACAAGAAACATCCAGCCAAAACTCAGAAACGTTTTAAAGAAGCTGAAGAATTTTCCTTTCCTTTCGACTTGTGGTCTCATGAAACAAATCCTTGAAAACATTTCAAAGCTGCTTCTTGTTCTGGACAAATGCGACATCAAAGCCTTTGACATCCTTCCTGCAAAGGTGAAGACGAAGCCCCGCAATGAAGATATTCTAACTGGTAACAACTACTTGCTGGAGTCGTGCAGTATATAGCTTCTTGATGGTGAATAGAAAGTGCGCTGCAAACTGGCAAAGAAGGGCCACATGCGACAAAATGAAGATACTCGGTAGTTTGTGTTTCAACATGCAACGAAATGACTAAGATTGCAGGTGCATCTGCTAATGTTAGTCGTCTCAAGACGAGAGTAAGTACACAAATCAAGCGTTGCCTGGATGAACGTTTTCAGTCATTTTCAACAGAGTCTGAAATCTTCCAGAAGATGCAGTGGTTTGACCCGGCTAACTGGAACGATACATCAGCTAAGCTTGAAGCCATGTATGCTCTTGCAGAGCATCTCACGACAAATTTAGAGCATGCCAACTTCAAACCAGCCAATTTGAAGACAGAATGGCAAGACTTCTAACGCACCGCCAACACTTACTACAAGGGCATTAATGCCACTGCACTGTAGCCAAAGATCTTTGAATACAGAAGAAAACAATTCCCAAACCTGTGCTTACTGGCTGAGACGGTGCTTTGTTTGGTGCCAGCAACAGTACAGTCGAGAAGGGATTCAGCCAGTTAACCGCAATGCTGTCTGATCGACGACCGAGTCTTCAGGCTGACACAATGGAAGAGCTACAAATTATCAAGACAATTGAGTGAGAGAGTGGCTGTAACGTGATAGCATATCGCGATTTGTCTATTCCAATGATTGGTACCAAAGATGGATAATCGTGTATGCTTATTGTGGAAACTTAACTTGGAATAAAAGTGTGATTTGCTTTTGAGCACGAAACATGGTGGCAGTGGAAAAGTAAACCTTCAAACTGTAAACTTTTTATCACATGAAAGCGCTGGACTGAAACTCTTGCACAGATGTGTGATCCTTGTATATGCTTACAGGACTCGCTAATTCGCGAGGACATTGTTCTCGGAATTTGAGACGACAGCACACAAAAGCATCTTCTACAACAGCCGAAGTTGCAACTCCACAAATGTATCGACATTTGTCGCAGTCATGAAGCATCTTACACCCAGATCAAAGCCTTGAATCGAGAAAACAAATGCAAATCGAAGATTTACACGAGATGAGACCCAGAAACAATCGAGAAACGAAGGGCCGTGTTGGCGAAAAAAACACAGACCGGAAATGGCGAGCACACAACAGGCCCGCGTAGCTCAAAACAACACGTCCACAAACCATGTGGATATTGCAGACGCAAACGCAAGCCTGGACCAGAACATTGCATTACACATGGCCAGACTTGTGATGCATACGGAAAAGCCATCCATTTTCGACGCCAATGCAAGCAACGCCAGAAAAGACATGGTGTACAAGAATTCCCGAACAAAAAACAGCTGAACTGAAACCTCAGCAAGTACACACTGAGACACAGACCTGACGACTATCCCACAGAGAGTGATAACAGCCCACAACCAGCAAGCCCGGGACCTAGAAAAGGACCAACAACAACGGCAGCCACCCCACCACCAGAAGAATAAGCCCTCAGCCAGCCGAGCGTCCCAAGAGGACAATTGAACAACCAACACACTTTCAGGACTTTGTTATGGAATGAATGTATAGTAACGATTTGAAATAGGCCTTTTTCTTTTATTGTATTTACAGCTGATAAACCTTACTTTAATTTGGTACCAAATTTGCTTGGTCCCAAGGGGGGTCTACGAACCTCATTTTTTGAGACCTTGGCTCATGGACTATAAGTTCCTCAACAACAAGCATGTTATCTAGCCTCCTCCGCAGGCAACTCCAGTTGGCATTTTAGGGCAAACTAAACGAGCGGCGAAGCCATGAGATCGGCTCCAGTTGGTATTTTAGATGCGGCGAAGCCGTGAGATCGACGGGCCGAAGGCCTGGAGTGAGCCACCAAGCGGGAGCGAGGCGCAAGAGTTGCTTGCCAAAAAATGACAATGCTTGGATTTCTGCGCATCTGGGCTGCGCATGTGATTTGTCACCCGGGTGGAGAGAGCAAGATTTTGTCTGTTAGATAAAAATGGCGGACGCAAGGTCTGTGATCATGTCTCTCAATCAGAAATCGAAAATCCCTGTTCTTAGCAGCTCATCACGTTTTACGTGATGTAAAAGGTAAAAGACAAGAAATCGAGAAGCCGAAGGCCGAAATTGAAGTAATGAAGAGAGAATTACACTCAAAATGTGTTTCTGATTCAAAAACCACCGAGAACCAACAGCAACGAACTTCACCTTAACACGACAAAATCCATCGCCGTCAGGTCATGAAAAACTTACTTCACCAGCAGTATTAGAACTACTTTGGTCACGCCAAAAGGGACAAAAAGAAAAAGTAAGTTTCGAGATCGACGGCAAATTGAATCGTTTTGAATGTATAGAATCATCGACTCTTTGCTCTGGCCACGTGGAGGGAATTTGCAAAACTGAAAAGCTGTTTACTTTTTATCCACAGTTCACCCAACTCCTTCTCTCTCTTTTTCTCATTTCTCGCCCCAGTCTCACAACTTCACCGCTCACTCAGTACCGCTCGCCGCTCGTTTATTTTGCTCGGAAAATACAAACAGGGGAAAAACAGGGGTTGCCTGCGGAGGAGGCTACACGTTATCCACTTCCCAGACAAGTGACGTGGTGACGGTTAGCAGTGATGGTGAAGAGAATAAAGGGAATGAAGTGGCATCCGAAGGCAGCAACGGCACAGCTGCTTCATCAGCAAGTGTTGCCGACATTAAAATGAAATGCCAGGGCATTTCGGAAAACTGTGTGGAGATGCCGAGGTATATTCAGAGCCAACTTGTTTAGGGCACACCGTTAGAAGTACAGAATGCCCAACAAGTTACATTTCGGTTGACCGGGAAAACCTAATTAAATCAGCTTTTGATGAAATTGTTACCCTTCCCAATCTATTCCCAGCCCTGGCGGTTGAATTTCACAATGAGGTAAGCTGACTGCTTCAGTAAATCAAATAATGACCATTATCCATGGTTTTTCATATAAAGTGGCACTGGGGGTGACCCAGCAAAAGGAATGTGAGAATTCCTAGGAATTGAAGGTGTGAAGTCTCGTGATAATTCGGATTCAGAATTCCTAGGTATTCTCAGTTTCACCAGCCCAGAAAAGAAACATCCCCACAAATTCCAGAGATGATATATCTTGAAATACGTGCAATTGCAAAAGCTGCAAAAATGGCAAGTTTCAGAAGATCTACGAAAACTGAAAATACTGCAAAAATTTCAAAAACTACCAAAAGTACAGTCTGTAAAAACCGCAAAATTGTCAAATTAGATTATGCAACGGTAATGTAAACAAACAATTAAATTCTTAAGTATTCTTAGGAATTATTTTTTGAGAAATATCAAGAATGATGTAACAACTTGTTAGAAATTGTTCTCTAATTCCAGGAATTCCTAGAACGTTTTGAGAATTAGGGAGCCATTGTTATTTATGGCCGGAGTGGGGCTGAAGAGAAACTATTTTTCCTTATTAAAATCTGTTTACCCAATCCTTTTTTATGAATTTTCTCACTCATTTGCTTACAATTCAGTCTAAAATGGATCACGGCTTTTAGCTATCCAACCAATTTCTCTTCAGCCCCAACCCCTGGCATAAAAAAAACGCCTCCCTTTCTAAGAATTATTGACAATTGTTAAAAAGTGTAAGATCAAGATTTTAATACTACGAGACTGATATGCATAATTTACCTTTTCTGAGCAAGAGTCTTTTATTTTTTAACACTTGCTTCCATTAAAGAAAAAAGAGGTATAACCTAGAATTAAATTGGTACTAGAATCTGCATCTAGTAAATTTGAGAGAGTTTTAAAAAGATGGGCAGAGGTATCGGTTTTCACGCACTGGAGTTCATGTCGATACTGTTAAATCATATTTCACATACAGAAAGATAGCGTATATATCAGACACGTTGGATACTTACACTTTACTTTTTCTTGCAAATGACAAAAATTTTCAGTCGGTTGGACGATTATAGGTTGGCCTAATGAGCAAAATCCTTTTTGAAAACCAACATATTGTCTTAAATACAGTATCTGAAAACTTAAAACAAACAGCTGACTGACACTACTTGTAAAATATTTCGATTTCATAACAAATTTCATCCTACATGTCTTTAACTTTTGTGTTACATTCAAAGCAAGTCTTTCAATGGTGGCATCTCAGAGGATGCTTATAACCAACCCATCAGTCTTATTTTTCTTATGATTTATATCTTAAAAAAGGAAAAGATTTCACTATGCTAAAATACACCGAATACAAATTACAACAATTTCAATTATAGGGGACTGAGCCAACTCGCAAAATTTTTTTAAAAAAATAAAAAAAACCCTATTGTACAAGTAGAGTAAAACTAATTATTAGAGAATGAATTTAAACATTCATTAAAATAATAACATAAAGGACGAATTACACTGTGAATTCGAACCTCGGTTTTACCTGTAATTGCCCTCCGATGCAACTCCGATTTGAAATTTCACATGTGCAATTACAAAATTGCTATTGCAATGCGGTCACGTGATCGATTGCGTGAGCGAAAAATGACAGTGTTTACAAATGTGAAAAGCCTCTCGTTAGCGAACTGAGTGAAGCGGAGAAATTATAGCCGCATCATTTTCAAGATTTTCTTTGAGTACGTCGACGAAAGAGAGTCCTTGAAATTCGCTTCCTTGACCAGTAACACTATAAAAAGTACAGCCAACTGGTTGAATGTTTTCAGAAAATGGGTTGAGGCTCGAAATCTGGATCCAAAGTTAGAGAACTACGAGATAGGAGCTCTGGACGAAACTCTCCAGATATTTTATGCAGAGCTCAGACGAGAAGACAAAGAGAACTATGAACCCGGGTCGTTACGAGTTACGCAAGCCTGCTTAGAGTGGCATTTGAAAGAAAATAATTTCTTTCTCGCCTAAAGGCTCGGGCAATTAACTTCAATTTGGCCAAACAACGCGTGATTTTTTCCCAATTGGACTCGGCCCCACTCGATTACCTATACTAACAATCATTATAGAGAAAACCTACATCACCATTGGTGATTTTCAGTAGGGACCTCCTATTTACATACATTCTTTTGCAAAAAGCCATTTTATGATTTTCATATATTTAGCAGATACTGGGAAAAAGGGTTTGTGAGCTATAATACTGATCTTAATTTGTTCATCTATAAATTTAGTTCATTATTGTCTTCCAGTTGATACTTTCTAGAAAAGCATGCATACACATGTTTTTTCAGCTGGCAAAAGACTATGGGGGCCCACGGAAGGAGTTTCTCACACTTCTAATGAGAGAAATAAAAGAGAAATATTTTGATGGTGGATTGAAAGAGCATTGCTCAAGTGATTATCGTATTGTTGGAATTGTCATTGGCATGTTTGTTAATGATGTAGCCTGTTTACTCTAATATAATAATAATAATAACAATAATAATAATAATTAACAATATTAATTATAATAATATCAATAATATTGTTACAATAATATTACATTATAGTAATAATATTAAATTATATTATAATAGTAATATTATAATTATATTAATAATAACATAGCCCTTCCTCTACTTGTGTTAAAGACTATTTGTTAAAATAACTGCATCTCAATTATTATGCAATTAGCAGATAACCCAATCACAACCACATAATATCATTATAACATTTCAACCTGTCCCCTCACCTACCCCATACCAGCAACGTGAGCTCCATGATAAGTGTAAATTACAATTAAAATATGACTACTTGGATTCACATACCTTACAGACAAGGGTGTCTAATTGAGTTTGGATTTTTAGGAAGAGTGAATTAGTGGGGCTCTATTATTCACAACCAGTTACTGTGTCCTGCAAACACAGAAATCTAAGAAATCTTTCTGAGATTCCTATAAAATAATATATGAGAAAACCTACTTGAACTAGGTTCAAAGAAAACAGCTAGTATTACCTGAAAGACCAGGTCAAAACTACATAAACCACTGGGTACTATAACTACATCCAGATGTCTTGGGTAAACATGTTCAATTTTTACATGTCAGCCTTAAGTCCTCTTCAAAATGGACCGATACCAAGGTTTCTCACTGAGGAAGTTATACTGGGTGTGTTCTTTGAGGATGAGATGCCTCCAGCAACTGAAGAACGGCCTCTCGGCATTGAAAATTGTGGAGGTAAAAAGTAGTAATACTAATTTACAGAAACATACCCAACTGTAATCATCATGGAGTGGTTTTCCTTTTAACTTTTTTTTATCATTTCTTGTCCGGTTATTGGTATAAATAAATATTTTTTTAGAAGTAACAGGATTATTTTAGTGACTCAATATTAATTATCCATATCCATATTCTTTTCAGCTTGTGCAAGGACTTCCTGCTCTAGCCTACCTTTTCAGACCCAGCCCCGCAAAACTCACATTTCGACAAATGCCCCTTCTGCTTAAGCCTTACTTTTCAGAAGAAGGACCAAATAGCAGGAAGTTTGAAAATGAAGTATATGGCAATTTCCTTAAATACATGAGGGAAGTAGCAAGTAAGTTCATCTCCTTTTTAGCAATTCAATTTTATACTGATTTACCTGTCATGGTCTAAACAAAATGTCAAAACATTTATGACTTCACAAAAGCTGGACATTCAGGTTGACTAAACAGTGAAAAGTACCCATAACAGAGTTCATTACTACCATGGTCTGTATCCCAAGCACAAGTTAATTGTAAACATAAATTTATTTTCATTTCAGGTGGTCGGAGAGAAAATATCACCTTGAGGCACATCCTAAGGTTTGCCTCAGGAACAGAGGAGGAACCTCTCCGAGGATTTGCTATTCAGCCCAGCCTTATTTTCACTGAAGTACAGCCGGGATTTATGCCCTGTGCCAATACGTCTATTAACTGTTTAAAACTATCCAGGTCCTCAGTTGAAAGCCCACTTCCTTCTTTGCCACAATTATTTAATTTGTATTATTTTGCTTTCGAGAGCACCACTTTGGACATGTGTGATATTTTTATATTTTATTAAATTATTTTATATTTTATCATGTTTCTATCATTCAGTTTCAGTTCTATTACATAGCATTTTGCTTTGTTTTGTTACAAAACACATTGTATTTTGGGATAGCAAGAGTTAGACCCTTTCCAAAGGTTGGTGTTTTTTTCTCTGGTACCATTTGTGATGAAAAGCAAAAACACAAGATATAAAGGAAAATTAGAGATCTGTTCAGAGATCTATTCACACATGGCCATTTGGTCTTCATTTCCCCAAGTACACTGTAACAGTACTTTATACAAGAGACATGTAATGAGGGCAGAGATTTTACATCTTTTGAAATGATTGTTTTTGTTCTGTAAGGTACATGTATTTAAAAATCAACAAAATGTTAAGCTCCTGGGTTTAAGAATGAAAAGTGCATAAGAGAAAATGACTGTTTTTAACTCCTTGGTGTTATGTCGATGCTAAGGTTTCAGTCAAACTTCCAGTTCATTTCTATTATTACAAAAAAGAAAGCCTGCTGTAATACATCTATGATTTGGCCTTTGCTGCAAAAATCAGCAGCTACAGTTGTTACAAAAATCATGACAAAATCCAGCAGTTAAGAAAGAAATAATATGAGATTTCATGCTTATAATCACCACCAGTTTTGATGCATTTTGTGTGACACATTACCAACAACCTGTTTTATTTTATTCGTTACACACATCTATTTTACATTCTTTTGGTTGTTATGCTAATATGGTTTGTAAGGTTCGTACATTGCACGGGTCCTTGTCCTACTAGACACAGGTGAAAAAAATTTTGAAGACAGTTGGTCAGAAATGGTTTTACGGACTTCTTCCCTTTCCATGCGTAGTTGTTGGGTACTCTTTCTGGACTTTGGGGTTGGTGACGCCTCGGATGGAGGAGGTGTGAAACGGGACCTTGACACTTTAGGGGAACAGCGAATTTTCTTCTCGGAAGAGTTATCTGTCTGATTCTGCCCGGTGCAGGAGTAGATTTACCTTGATCATTCAAAGTAAAGACACGTTTTGGAAGCGTTTCTTTAGCAATTTTGACTGACGGGTGTCCTGCATCTCTGTAAGCTTGCTCCAATTGCTTTTCTCTGATGATTAGATTATTACTCATGTCAAACTTTTGTTGTTTCGTTAATTTTTTACTGTTTTTTAACTTTGTCAATTGTAATTGAATATCTGCAATTCCTCTCAGTTCGGGTGCAATGTTCAGTTTCATTCCTTGAAACTGTGCCAGCTGATCCAAAGGTACCAATGCCATTTTGGTTGCCATATTAAGCCAGTCCAATCAGTCGAAGTTGCTGCAGGTAATATTCCCAATATTTCTTTTTAGATGTTTCCCCCGCCCTGGTTCAAGACTTTCTTTCTGTGTGCTACGGGGAATACCTTTACAGATTTTGAAAAATGTCTGGGAACTGGCTCATGCTTCGCCAGTCTTCCGTATCGTGATCTGGAAAGTGGTATACTTCCAATGCTGACTCGCAGTGTTGATACTGACAATATTGCAGTGGATAAGCATTAAATAATACCCAGATCACGTGCATGATATCAAGTTCGGTTACCAAGTTATTAACGAAAGTGGTCGCAAAATAAATTCCGCCAGCCGTTTCCATATACGAAATAGACACCAGCTGTGCTAGAACAAAGTACTTTCTTACGGATCTTTATCTTTAATCTTTAATTGGGATAATTGCGTTTAGAAACTAATATGGTAATGACCAAACGTATAAAAAGCGACGTTCGGTCAGTCGAACCTTCATTTACACGATTTTGTACTACCGCATCATATCAAATCAAGAAAAAAGCAAGTCCAAGAGTATGTCTCATTCTACACTCCGAAACTCTAGCCGTCGCACTACAGATCGCGAATGGGGCTCCAGTTATCGGTCCAATTATCGTCATGGAGATAAGCCACGTCAGCGTCTGACTCAGAGACAAGAAGACTTGAGAGAGCTCATGAACCCTTTCGTTGAAGCTATGAAAGATTTAAAAGATGTGATAAAACTCGTGCGCACGGAGCAGAGCGTCCGTAAACAAACTACACCAGTTTTACCTAAAGCTACTAGCACGGCCACATCATCGCAAACAGATGAAAATTCTACAGCAGAAGTCGGGGTTAAAATACCAGATCCAGTTATCGAGACAACCATAAAACTGAAGATAAGATATATAGAAAAGGAAAGGTGCCTTTTTTCACGAATATGTCAATTTGACAAAGTTTGAATTTCATTCTCAGATCAATGCGTAATCTGCCACAACGGAGCTCACAACGAGCCGTTGGTAGGATTACCATGCTGCCAGAACCTTCAAAAGACTAACAAAGGATGTCTAGAAACTTGGTTTAAGCCTGGTTCCCATATGATCTGTAACGATCGGCGACGGTCTGCGGCACGGTCAGCGACACTGTCTGCGTCATGTTATAGACATATGGGAACACTCGACACGGCGTCTGCGACGGTCGGCGACGAACGATCTGGGTGATCGGGAGAGTAGAACTTGGT
>JAOEHT020617402.1:0-15341 GCA_025448195.2 Parazoanthus atlanticus | reverse complement strand
AAACAGGTTACAGGACAGGAGGGTGGTCGATATGCTACGCATACGAGGAGAGATTTTAGTTTTTTGTGTTGTATGTCAAACCATAGTTGTTGAAAACCTGATGGGGATGAAGATGTGAATTCTTGTATTGGTTTGACTTTAAGAGTGTTTCGGACATAAACACAAACTCCTCCACCCTGACCTACGGCACGGTCTAATCGTAACAGCCTGTAGCCTTGGATGTTGATTTCGCTGTTTTTGACAGGTTTCGGATAGCGTGAAAACGTCATGGTTTTTTAGTGAGCGGATATTCAAATGACAGATTTTGATGTTGTGTTTTGGTCCACTGTTAGTCGCTGAAGAGGGACTACATGTATTTCATCTTTTCTGCTCCGCCATAGGCAAAAGGTGGATTTGTACGCAGTTGGTGAGGTTGCGAGAACGACGATGATCATAGCAGCGATTTGTTCTGGCTGTTATTCGAGTAGGTATAAAGGAGCTTCTTGTTGACATATTTGCAAGCGGTGGCGACGCTGTAATTGCTGGTTTTCATACAATCCCTGGAGATTCAAATGACATAGGGCATGGTGGCCATGTTAGTGTCCCTAACAAAAGAAACTAATTACAACTCCATTGTAAAATGGCACCAACATGGTGGCTCTGACGTCACATGAAAATCAAGAATATGCAAATGACTACCTGTCGAACTTGTCGACTGAGAAGAATCCGATATCTCTTGATCGATTGGACCTGGATTTAAAGCACATCCATGTAGATAGTTATATCCAGAGGAGGGTCATGTCCTGGCCGGCGGTATATATAAGGCAGTTGAGCCGTGTTTGCTTGATTTGTTGATAGCGAGCCCGGATCTGAAATAGCCGGGTGAAGTCAATCTGATTTTGATTTTGATATTTGGTATATCTGATTTACATCTGTAATAGCACTATGATGGCCAAGAGGGCTGGCCATCATTACTATTTTTCAGAATGTCGCTTTAATTTTTGATCTCAACAAAACTTCAGACTTTCACTTTTTCTCGACAAAATTTTTGACTGTCACTCTTTTAACCCTTTAAACCTGGAATTTTACAGAAAAACGTTTAATTTACCTGCTGTATTTAGGCCTTGTAGGCGATAGATTTCAACCGAGTTAGTTGTAGATGTGATTATTGGAACTGCCATGAGGTGTTCTATGCATTTGTTTAATGCATGACAAGAATTGCCCGATTTGGGGGAATGCGCAGAAGCCAAATACTTGAGATAGTATTTTCTTTGCAACAAAATCCTGGATTTTCCCCTTACTTACGCTGCTTTCCCTTTTCTTTCCCTTTTCTCTCTGTGATATCCCTGGCCTCTATTTGCTGTATCTTTCAATGCAAACGATTTTGATCAACTGTAGCTGAGAAAGTAAGCTGGCATTTCAGCCAAAAGGAATGGCTGCTTGGTCAGCAAAGTGTTCCTGTGATTTTTTGTGAAAATTTTGACAGATTTTCTATCCTAGCTCTGGCATTTCTTGTCTGATTGACCTTGTTGCAGTATCATTGCAAAGATATAACTGTCCCACAACACATGGAAGCTTAGCAAGTTTGTGACGTCAAAACTGCTAACATCAGACATAACTTTCACACACTTCGTGATTGAAGGGTTAAACAAAATTTCAGGCTGTCACTTTTTTACTCATTGGAACTTTTGCCAATTCATTTGGCAATACACGATTTGGCATTGGATTCGAAATGTGTTGAATGTATCTTTGCACTTTTTCACCTTAAAATGCACTGAACAATAATATACACACTTTGGCATTTGGATTAAGTTAAGATATCTTGTAAACAAGACAGTACAATCAACAGATTTTCTGTGCTTCGATCTATTGGCCATGTTCGCACCATAAAATTATTATCAACATGAGCATATCTTTAATATTTCTAAAAAATTTCCTTGTGATGGTCTTAAACTTTCCTTGTGATGAGTTCATCATGTCATTTTCTGTTTACCTATGCAAGGATATTATGATTTAAATGTAACAAAAGTTATCGGTAAAGTGTGCTGACACAGATTCCATAGAGTGCTTAGTATTGGTGAGTAGAGCTAAAATGTAAGTAAAAAAGTTACGATGTGTAGATGGTTGAAAGTCTGTAGATAAAAATTGTAGATAAAAATTTTTGCTACTCGAGTTTACGCACAGTGCATGCTTAATACTGCGCTGGCGATCATCAGGATCATAAATTTTTGCTTATAACAAAAGTTATTAAAGATTTTATTTGCAAAATCCTTTTTTGATTAAAACTGCTGCTTATTTAAACCCCCTAAGCACAATAAAGCATCTTGCGATAGTCTTTAATTTTATTGTGACGAGTTCACCATGTCCGAATCTGTTTACATGTGCATGTATATGATGACTGAAATGTTTTGACAAAAGTTTTTAAATCTTTTATAAGCAGTTATCTCTCTTTTGACACAAAATATTGGTCGATAAAATGTGACAAACTGAAACTTTGTGAAAATCTGAAGTTTTGTGAAGAAAAAGTGACCGACATGAGTATGACATTTTTTTCCTGAAAAAACCAGAGTTTGTAAAAGTTTGTCCAGAAAAAAATGTTGCAGTTTGAAAGTTTTATGGAAAAATATGTGACAGACAGTCTAAAACACGTTGAAAAAGAGGAAATAGATACATAATAAAAAAAGACTTATTGGAGCATTTTGAAGACGGCGACAAAATAAACAATAATGCAAAAGAAGTTCTTGCCGGCTTTGAATTTGAGTTGTAGAATGAAAATTTATATGTCTTGGTCCTTTTTTTCCCGACCCGGTCTTCCCGATAAGTAATGAACTGTCCCTTATATTCTACCAAAGTTAGAATATTATGCACAAAATTCTACAAAATAAACTGTGAAGATATTTCAGTTTACTTGTCTTACTTTCTAGAAGCCAATAAACGGCCAGATGATGCACTCAGTCACATTTAGTCACGCAATTTTATAGTAGTTAGGTGCAGTCGCAGTGGTTCCAGTTCTTTCGTACCTTAAGTCACCTTTATTTGAACGTGAGTCTAATCAAATGTTTTTAAGGTCTTTCATTCTTATTCTTCTTTGCTTGTTTTCTTCTTTTAATAACCTAACTAGGTGTAAGAATGAAAATTTTATGATATTGTATATGGCAGTCAAGAGTAGACATCGTTTCTCAAGTATAATACCAGTTACAGTTAGGTCTTTTATACTGATCTATATGATGATATCTCAGTCAAAGGAGTGCAATATGGAAATGTCAGTGAAGTGACGGCCACATCTGGAGTAAGTTACGGTGCGGATTCTTGACCTTTACCCAAAGTTAGGGCCAAAGCTACAGTAGTATTGAAGGTGGTGGTGTGAAGGGGGTGTTTGGGGGGAGGGTAAAGCTGTCAAGTCAACTATCATGTTGCTACTACATGTAATCTGTTATCCTTTAATAAGGTTTGGAAGGGCAACTGCCCCCTCCCTTCCCTTCTCCCTGCTAGATACATGTATGGCCATGCTTATTACTGGTTGAAGCAGTTTAAAAATCTGTAAACAACTTTTATTTGCTGCCTCTAGGAGCTGAAGTATTCCTTTCAAACAAAGGACAGACTGGTGTTCGTCATGGAGTACGTCAATGGAGGAGAGGTGTGTGGAAGTTTTAATCTATGCAAACTTCAAGTTGAAGTAGAACTTACCTATTACATCTGTAGAACATAAACTACGTTTCAGCTGCTGTAAGTAGTACAGGCAACCCTTTTCCAACTATTCTCCCAAGATATATATATAAAGGAAGTACCAATGTAAACTAGAACCTGAAGGTGGTGGCACACTATTGTGAACATTGCTGTGATGAGTGATGGCGAGCACAGCACTCATACTGCCATTGCTATCACAACTGTAGCTGACACTGCAAACTACTGTCACAGTACTGTAAGTTCCCGTCAATGTGACCTTGGTGTGACCATCACTCTCACGCTACAGTAGTGCGACTCTCCATGGCTGTTGCACAACAGCTGTCAGATTCTCCCTCTATATATCAAAACTACTGCAAATTTGGTCGAGGTTCATAAAAACTAAAACTGTTTCCCTTGCTTGCTTTTAAAATGGAAGGAACGTTCATTAATAAGTCAAGAATATTTTTTCAACACGGGTAGCAATTTAAGTGAACCAGATGTTGTGACTATTATGTGTCCATTCTCTTTCATTACCACAGTTGTTTTTTCATCTGTCACGAGAACGAGTTTTCTCAGAGGAACGATCTAGATTCTATGGAGCCGAGATTGTCCTGGCCATAAAATATCTCCATGACAACAAGATTGTGTATCGGGATCTCAAGGTATGTGGTTTGTCTTAATGAATTGCTCCACATTACACAATTACACAAGGAAATCAAGACAGAGTGATCAGCATCTATCTATCTATCTATCTATCTATCTATCTATCTATCTATCTATCTATCTATCTATCTATCTATCTATCTATCTATCAAAGGCCCTGTTTGTGACAGGCCAGTACAAGTTGTAACAAACCAGGATTTTGTGTAAAGTTATTCCTTTCTATTCTGTTTAGTGTAGTAAACCAGTCGATGTACTTCTATAAATACTATTTATATGTTCAAACAGCCCTCATAGTAATATTAAGTGGTGTGACATTGAAATAATCACGACTGGCCCAGTTTGTTACAACACTTGAATGAAGTGCCATCAGAGGCCCTGTTTGTTACAGTGGCACGAGTGGTAACAAACTGGGATTTTGACGAAAATTATTCCTTTCTTTTCAACTGAGTGCAGTAAATCGTTCACTACACTTCAATAAATATTTATTTTTATGTTCATACCACCATGTTAGCATTGTTAAGGGCTTCGTTATGAAATAAACACTAGTTACTGACCCTGTTCGTTACAATGCAAACCTGAAATTTGGTAAATCGTAAGTTAAGTAAGTCGTTCGCCGCATTTGGATAAATATTTATTTATATGGGTTTCTTTTGTGGCCCTGCTTGCATTATTAAGGGCTCCATATTGAAATCATCACGACTGGCCCTGTTTGTTGACAATTTCAGACTGAAGTGTAGTCAAAAGCCCTGTTTGTTACAAGCCGAGACAAGTTGCAAAAACGAGGTATTTTCTTGAAAATTTGTTCTTCCTTATCAGTAGAGCGCTGTAAATCATTCGCTGCACCTGGATAAATATTTCTTTGTTAATATGGCCCTGATAGCATTATGAAGGGCTTCATATCGCAATAATTGCCTCAAGCCCTGTTTATTACAAATGAGGAAACTGAAACAAACCGGGCTTTCGAAGAAAATTTTTTTTCTTACTGTTAAGTGCAGTAAAGCCTTTTTCTTATCAATTAAGCACAGTGAATCCTTCGCTGCGCTGGGAAAAATTTTTGAGAGGTTGATTTTGGAATAATCACTACTGGCTGTTGTTATGGTATACAGCGGCACTGACAAGATTTTGGTTACAATTATTCGGGTTCTTATTACAGTTACTAATTGAGCGTAGTAAATATATTGGCTGCACTTGGATAAATAGTCATTTCTATGTTGATACCTTTAACAACTTTATTTTACTTGTCATGAAGTATAAGAACAACAGAAGTTATGCACATGCACATTTACAAAAACAGAATGACTCAATGTTACAACTTGTACCGCCCTGTAACAAACAGGGTCTTCAATTGATCGCACCGGCTTCAGTCTTGCATTGTATCAAACAGGGCCAGTCGTGATTATTTCAAAATGAAGACTTTAATAATGCTAAAAAAGCCGTGTGGACATAAAAATAAATATTTGTGCAAGCAAAGCTTGATTAGAATAATTATTTTCCACTAAATCCACTGATTCACTTAAATTTCAAGAAATAACTGTTCAGTTCACACGGGCTCAGCTTAGGAAACTGAAGGCTAATAAAGCTGCTGGTCTAGATCAATTGCCTCCTCATCTATTGAAGGACTCTGCAGACGTTATAGCGAAACCGCTGACCACACTGATCAACATCTCTTTAGTGGAAGGGCGTGTTCCATGTGACTGGAAATCTGCTCGGGTTATTCCGTTATTCAAGGGTGGTAATCTTGAGGACATGGACAATTATCGGCCGATCTCTATCCTGCCTGCAGCCTCAAAGATCCTGGAGAGAGCAGTACACATCCAGCTCTACAACTTTCTAAGTAGCAGACAGCTTGGTCAATATAAACGAGAAAAAGAAAGCTGAAAAAAGAAAGGTTTTAATCGAGATTGAAACAGAATTGACACACTAATGACACCAATGTGTACGTAATCAGACATAATCGTCCGCCCACTCAGGCCGATTCGTCTGCGGCTTTTGGTGGACGAACACAAATTTGGTTTCTCACAGACGCAAGTTGACTTTCAATTGGTTACTAAGCGGGTGGGGATCTGAACGTTGCAATTTTTCCCATTTTTAAAAACAGTACAGTGTAGGGATCCCGGTAAGTAGATAGGTAGGCACAGCCACAAGCGCAACTTTTTGGCAACAGTTTTCAATTTTCGGCAACTTTTTCGTTTTCGAACAACTTTCTGTTAAAGAGTAAATTAATGCATTTTTTTAAAGCAGCTTCTAATACTTCAGTAGCAAATTCTCTATTTTTCCAGAATGTGATTTATATGTAACAATAGTATATGCATGCAGTTAGTGTACTTGATCCCAAATTTTAGTGTCTGGGGCACAAGAATTGTAAATAAAGAAATCGACGTCTTGGCAATCGCGCAATCATACAAAACGATATATATAGGGCGGGCAAGGGAGTTGAAGAACTGAATAAGGCAATACAGGGCCGGCGGAAGCTCAGAGACATTGGGGGTGGGGTGAGGTGGAGAAAAAAAATTCGCGCGCAAGTTTATCGGGAACAAGTAGCAAGTGTGTGTTGCGGAAAAAAATCATTTCTTGTCCCGAGAATTGGGGGGCTGGCGCCCCCCCCTCCACCGCCTTGTTCAATATAGGGTTTTGAAAGGAAAACATTTTGTTTCATACGCACCGAAAGTTTTTGGGGGACCCAGACCTATCCTCAGAATCCGCAAATGTAGCTAAAATTATGAAATTGTGAAAGAATGACCTTTTTCGCGGCTTTTTTCTCTCGCACGTGAGTTTATTACGTCATTGGGTCGATTTTTAGCATGCACCGCGAATTTCGAACCAGCATGCACCGCGCGAAAAACAGAGGTGACAAACCAAAGCTTTGACAAGGCAGAGTGGGCGACGAACTCAAAAAATGTTCTCGTTTTACGAGAAACTAGTGTCGCATTTACCTGCAGTTCTTCAGAGATAATGATGATTCTTTATCAAATCGACTAAATGATTCAAGTGGGCCACGAAAACCTGTCCAAAAAGTTTGCTCTCGAAGGAGGCAAGTCGAAGCTCGTTGAAAAAATGATACATGATTACATCATTACATGTTGATCATGGTCAATACATACATTCAGGGCATTTACCTTTCACATTTTTCGAAAAGTCGACGACCAAAGCGCTGAATTGACAAGTGGAACGATGTGTCAAGGCAATGCCACGAACTAGATCTGGGTTGATTTTCAACGATTTGACCTGGGCGAGTAGTGTGAGTATAAATTATTAAAGTAACGAGTGCTTTTGAAAGTGCAGATAATGACCAATTGATTTATTTTATGTTCTAGTAGTGGAGTACAGGGTTTAGGACATCGTAGAAATTGCAAAGGCAGGGAAAAACAGACAAGGGAAGGCGAAGAGAGCTGAGGGTGAGAGTGCGCGACCGATCGCACGTGGTGTCAAGTTGCGATTTCTGGAGAATTCTTTAATATTGCTACATTCCCAGCCCAAGGTAAGCGAAGTTGTTTATATTGAACATATTAATTTCAGTTTGTTTAGTAACGAAAATAGAAACTCAGAATTTCTTCATGAAAATATCCACAAAATTGAAATCGTGAAGGTTGAGATGATTTCGGTGGGATTTTAATTTTAAAAGTTTTCAGTCTTCAGTGAAGCAGAGAAGGGTTATATGTTTTGGCAGAAGCTCATAAGACTAAAAGCGCTGGCACAGTTTCCTGACCAATCAAATTCCTTCATCCAAATATGGATCTCGTCACGGAGTTGTTGTGCAGCGCGCGTTACATTACAAAAATGGCGGCGAAATGTTTACATTTTTGCCACCTCGACTTGCAATTGATTAATTTAGGTCAATACTTCTGAACGTTACTCCTCTAAACAGTCAGAGATTTTTGGGTATCGGGAACAACGTTTCTCCTTTGTTTCAAAGAGAAAAGATAGTGGCGTAAAAGTGCAAGAGCAAAACCATGTTCAACATGTTTCAGACCAAGTTGGTTTGAGCTACTTCGTGGTAACACTGATACTGAACTGCATCGAAGCTGTGCAGCTTCACGTCCAAGAAAATTATCCCCTGTTGCAATGTCAAGTTTGGCAGGAAGATGAGCAAGAGCTACGACCAGCTACATTGCATTTCGGATGAGATTTCTTTCTCAGCAATTGAAGAACGTCGACCTCCTACTTCAAACCAGAATTCAATAATAAAATAAATTACAAACATTTAGCGACGAGTTAAGGCTAACACATTGGTTTCACCTGGCTCGATCGCGGTATCAGTAAAAATTGTTAATGAGCCATGAGGGCATTTGGCCATTTCAATTAACCTTTTCTCCAAAATTGTTTCGTAAGTGATATAAATTAATCTGTTCAAATGAAACCTGCTCAAGGACAGACAGCTGAACTCATTGTATCAATGTATGTACGTTAATGTAAATATGAAGGATATACAAACTGTCTAGTTTTGCTGTCCAAGACTGTTGATCAATGTTTACAATAATTATAAGTTTTGCAACATTTCTGTCACATGATAACCGAAGTGATGACAACCGGATCAGGTTTTCCCGCCTTTCCGTAAGCCAGCCGTCGTGTGCAACCAACCGTTGTTGAAGAAGGTTTTGCTTCCTCGTCTATAAACGTTTTCCGTTTTGTTCAGTTTGTTGTCGCTTAAAGAGTTTTACTATTTGATTGGGGAATAGAAAAAATACAGAGGAAAGAGAGAGTGGCCGAAACACCAAGAACAAAATTCACAAACTGTTGCGTTGCTTGAGAATATTCTGACAACTGTGAAGCAAGAAAAAGGTGGCAGGGTGGCGAAAATCAAGGATGGACTACTCAATTAAATTTATAGAACTCAAATTGTGTTTGGGACAATGAAAAGCAGACTCTTTTTGATGCCATAAAGCTAACACCAAATGACATTTGAAGAGAAAATATAGATGCGGCAATTCCTTCGCTGGACATTCAGTTTGTAAAGCTGTGAGTATAACTCCTTTTGCTTTTAGAATGTTTGTCGTGTTCTTTGAAACCAATACCAAACATAACATATGAAGATAAATTGTGATTTTTTAATTAAAATAGCTTTAAAATATGTTAACTTTCATAACTGAAAAGTGCAAAAGACTGACTATTGTAGATAATTTAGAGAAAAGAAAGGAAACTCATCATCACTCAACACATACCCGATACCTTTTTCTGAAACTCCACAGTTTCAGCAGTTTTATTCAAACATTAACAGCGCAGCAACTCCAGATAACATGACACAACTGACAAGAACAATTATTGCTTGTCATATCCATCCTTCTCCTGAACACTTCTCCAGCATCTCACCTACTAATGATCTCCCTTCCTCATAAATCTCTGCTAATACGTCCTTCGTATACAATCAACACAATATCTGTAACTTGCCGTATTTATCTGCACGTTTAACAAAAGTAAATAGTTCAACAAATTTTCTACATCCCTCGATCAACAGACTGACGAAGACAACTCTCTGGACTTTCGAGATACGAAACTATCAACGTATTTTTCACAAACACCATTAAAAATCTCTTCCTTGCTTAGCAATCTTCCTCGATCAGAAGTTTTTTAACCTGCACAGCTGACAATTTCTGTTTTTCAGCTATCTTTTGTTTTCTTAGTGCCATTTTCGTGTGACACTTCTGCCAAGTACGACAGACGTGACACTTGACTTACCATATTTATCGAGAAAAAAGCGATTACGCCATACACACGATCTGATTGGTCGGGAAAGTGTGCCAGCATGGTTCTAAACCAATAAGAGGAAGTTACATGTTTCTAGTCTTATGAGCTTCTGGTTTTGGCAAGTAAGCTTCGATCCCCGGTGTGCTATCGTTGCTTTTGAAAGCTATAAAGTTCACAGATGATCCTTTGTCGCACAGCAAGAGCTCTGTATTTGTTCAGCAAACTGCTTTTTAGTAGTCTGTAAATATTTTATATAATGAGGTTGTAGAAATATACATGAACAGAAAGCCAAGGTTTTCTTACTTGACACTGACAACAACAATTACAATCTTTCTATTTGCACTTGAGAATTAGATGAAAGGGAAACAAATACAAAAGGTTTTGAGGAATACCTGCCAACTGTAGTAGCAATTGTGGCTAGACTGAACAGGTGGCTGTTACATATGTATTAAATGTTTAAATAGTTTTACACGGAAAAGATGGTCTGAATAATAGACCACTTCACACATGTAAGTACATCATGGGTAATTAGGGCAAGTGAGAACTGAGGTTTTTCTATGATTTCTCCCGAACATTTCATTTTCAAGTTTTAGATTTTTCAGAGAATGAAGATGAGCATGTATGTTTTAAGCTCAGACTAAATAACCTTCCTGAAGATGCTATATTTTGTAGTAGGACTCTCCCTCAGAGATATGCATCTTGCTACTATTACTATCTAGAGGTCTCCAGCAGTCACACTGCATATAAATGGCCAAGAAACCAATCCCGAGTTAGCATATATATTTCTAATGCTGGAACTGTCGAGACCGTGGCTCAGCTGGGGGCCAAATTTCTCCGGATCAGTTTTCTAGTACTGTTAAAATAGCTGCTGCCAAAGTTCTTAAGAATGTTTTTGCTCTATTCAGAGCAGAAACAAGTGCTACATTTGCCCATTTAGAAGAGATATGTTTTCATAAATCCTTCCACTGGCTATATATAGAAAATCAGTTTAACTTCGGCCTCAAACATTGATCAATTGTTATTTCCATGCTTATCAGTCATATCAACTTGAGTTGATGACAAGAAACAAAAAATTTTTCTATAAAGCAACAGTCTCCATACCAACAAGAACTGGCGAATGACCACTTTGGTCTCATGTTCGCTTCACCCAAGTCATGGATATGAGCCTCAATGAAGATAGCAGTAGAGTTTTTCATATACAAGATGTAACATATGCTCTACAAACTCTGCCAGGCTTGATGTGTTTTGTATGTAAGTCACAGACATAATATGTGTAGAAGGTTTCTAGATATCTATTTTATTACATTTATTTGATTAATAAATTTTTTGCTTTATAACAAAACTGCCGTTAGAGCAGACCAATTTAATTTTCTGTTTAACGAACATGCAAGCCATACAAATAAGATCGGAGAATGGAAAAACCAAAACGAGTTTTACATGTAGAATATTATCAGAACATCGGTCCAACAACACAATTATAATAAAACCTAGTTAGTTTGTACTTTTTCTCGTATATACATGTGAATGTTGTTAGTAACGTGCTCACAATTGATAATTACTAAGCTATTGAATAAGAATATGAAATAGTTTTGCAATTCAAAATGTTAACTGTTAACTCTTAAAAAGTTTGGGCCTTTGGAGAAACACCAACATTTACGGGGGGGGAGGGTTTGAATGATGATATATAACCTCGAAAAGTGTATGATTGTTTAAGGAAAATATAGCATCATATTCTGAGAAGGCTAGATTATATGCTGATCATTCTTGAGCCCTCTTAAGTATGTACTTTGAATGGAAAGGCGAACTTATAAATAAGCTGAGCAATCACCGTAATACAGTTACCAACAATATATGATTATGCACTATTAGTACTTTTCTATGGTGACTGCAATTTCTTATTAGTACAGAAATGCTGATTGATTGGCGCTCTTAAAAAATTTATTGCAATTTAGACATATAGAGAGGTTGATTGATCTGCTGGATGCATTAGAAAGTAATAAGCCAATTTACCAATCATGCGCAGAACAACTTTAGGGCTTCAGCTGGCGGGCCACACGTATTGGAAACATGACAGATTGGGTTAAGAAAGAAAAAAAGATTGATTATTAATCAATTGATTAATTAAATGATTGATTGACAATCAATCTTTTCTTTCTTAACCCAATCTGCCATGTTTCCAATACGTGTGGCTCGCCAGCTGAAGCCCTAAAGTTGTTCTACGCATGATTGGTAAAGTGGCTTATTGTTGGAAGACATATTTCTGAGGGACAGTCCCTCCTCAAAATAGTTTCTTTAGGAAGGCTCGCTCAGACTGCCCAGTGGCACAAATGATTGCAAGTTATTGGAGTACTGACTGAATATATATCTCGTGTCACTCACTCCAATCAACTGCTTGTAATGCTCCCACTGGAAGTGAGTCAAAGTGAGGTATATTTTAAGATTCTTGCATTTGTTATCCATTTAAAGATATGGCTTGATAGAACAGTTGAGATAAGGAAACTATAGACTAACGAATGGTAACAACTGGTATTTTAGTGTGCTATGTGTCCTACAATTTTATAGGTGAAGTAATCACCAATAAATCATTTGCAAACAATAGACTTACCAGTAAATTTGGTCAGTTTTCATCTAAATTGTGGTCAAGGCTAAAATAATTTCACATCTCTTGAATCTGAAATTGAAAAGCTCAGGCAAAATCATCAAAAAACCTTGGCAGTTGCATCACTCTTTCGCTGTATTCTTGCCCCGATTACCCATGATGCCCTATGGGTGAAGTGGTCGATTGAACATTTTATTACTTTGACATTAGCAAACATTAAATATTTAACCACAATAGCAAACATCAAGTATTTGACTACACGAAGCATTGTGCTAGCTAGTTAATAAAACGAAAGGGCACTGTAATTTACATATCATTAATATTCATTATGACAACCAGAACATAAGACCGCTGACTGAACAATTTGGCTCAGAATTATGCTGTTTTGACAGTGATCGTTTGACTGTGCCTAAGAATATCGAAAATATCAAGTGAAAACCTACAACTTCTCGGCACTTTATTACAATTTTCTACTAAAAGAAAAGTTTGTGATGAGAAAACTGCAGGGTGCTGCATGAAAATGAAAGGGTGCTGCGAAAAACGACAGATACAAAAACAGCTTCATCACCACAATGATTAGCAAGAAGTCAGATTAATCTTAAGCTTGTATATTTTAAAATCGTTTTTGGTAATACCTGCATTGCTACACAGTTAACTGTGCCTCGTTCTGCCATAGTTTCAGTACTATTCCTCACACATTTTTATGGTAATTCAAAATGACTTATGATCATGCATTCACAACGAAGGATAAAACTTGAAAAATAATATTCCAACAGCCTTTAGATTTTGGAAATCACCTGTACCTTTCTATTAGTTGAAGCTGCTCTTTTTTGGGTAAAAATTAACAGAGATCCCACAGGTAATCATCCAGAATTGTAAAACATGCGGGGAAAAATCTATTTTAGTTTTTGGGCATGTGATCCATTGCATGCCTGGTGCTCTTATGGGATGTGCGGATGTATGTCTATGATTGACAACCTGATGTAAAATTAGATTCACTGAGCATAATTTTTAGAAACTAAAAAGCTTTTATGTTTTTTTCAGGTTGCCTGAGTGGATCCCCAACTATAAATGAAGTTGTTGTGTGCTTGTATTTACAAGAAAGTAAAATGTTTAGCATTTACCATATGATGAGCGGCAATGGAACATGGTGTGCCACATTCTCAGACCTGACAGTGGGGAAAGTTTTCAGGAGGTAAATACTTTTTGGTGAGTTGTACGCACAATAGTAAAGCTAACCTTCTCTTAAAGGGAAAAAATAATTAAGTGAGGAATGAAAGAAAGTTATTTTTTAAATGTTTTTTGTATTTTCTAGCATACCAAGATTACACTTACAGCGTACTTCAAAAGGGTGGTGCAAGATTCCAAATTATTCTAACTAGTTTGACTCCAATAACAAAGATTTACATCAAACACAAGGGTGTGTTAATTTGAGTGACTTCCCTCAGTCATCTCTTCATCCATGATCATTGAATCAGACCTATTATGTGCTGTATTCCGTTAATGCTTGCAATGTGCAACTTATCAAGCCGCAGGGCAGAGTTCCGACAGTCCAAATCTTCTTTTAAATCTTGTCAATTATTAAAATTGAAGTTATGAGAAGAAGGGGGAAAATATTTTTTCTATCTTTCCCAGATATTTATAGTCTGTACATGCAAAGTCAAGTATCACCAGAAAGCTGACATCCAAAAAGGTTACATAGTATGAAGCAATTTAGTAAGTGCGCTTTTTGATGGAAGGCAAGAAAGATTTTCATTAACAAAAGCTTTATGTTGACAGTAAACAGTATGTTTGCAGCTCACGTAGCAAACAATAGATTTTACAAAGTGCACAGAGTGAATGGCAGACCCTTCGAAGTCCACAGAGAAACTAGATTAAGAGCTTAATACAAATTTTTAAAAGTCTTAAAACTTGTGTAGTAACTGTCTTCTTTTTACCACTGCAATAATCAGAAAATTTAAATGTTTCTGGACCTCAATCATTCTCAGCACAAGTAGCATAATAGCTGGTAATTTCATGTACTGTCTTCTTTAATTGTCTTTTCTGTTACTGCACATAGTAAAAATATGGCAAACTGTGTCCTTGCCGAAAAGGGGCATTTAGGGAAATTTGTTAGGTACCTCTAATTATAAGGAAATAGTCTAGTGTATAAAGTACAGCCAGAAAGTGGAAGGAGACTCTAGACTGTAACCTGGTTTTATGGGGCTGACTTACAATCAAGACGTGGTGCAGTCACCAAAACCTTGTGTACACTGCACCCAAGAATCATTGAAGCATGACTGGATAATACCTAACAATGACAGTGATAGTGACAAGGAGATTTCAAACTTCGCGTTTTGGATGCTTTGTACAGTATGATGGTGGTTACTCTCATATGGGGTGAGTAACCTCTCGTGTTTGGGGAACAGTTACACAAGACATTACAGAGAACTCAGCAAGTGAAAGTGCTGGCCAGATCAAGGAAACAGCTGACAGTACTGTTGGTTTACTGAGGAGAATGTCGATAGGTGTGAGAGGTGTACAATGAGTGGGCAGTCAGAAGATAGGAGAAGTACCAACATTAAGGGCTACCTTACTTGTACAAGTTGAGTGTCTCAGCAGTTTAAAGTCACACTTGTAAACAGCCAGTGTACACAAGACTGGATTGTGTGCAGCCCAGCTGGAGTGGTGAATCAGTATCACATACTGTCGCTTCGTAGTTCCTACATATCCATACCTTCATTGACATGTATGTCATGATACTGCTTATACC
>JAOEHT020617294.1:0-15351 GCA_025448195.2 Parazoanthus atlanticus | reverse complement strand
GGTTCTGGATCAGGAGCATAATAAATTTAACCAATTTTACATCAGGGATAAGTTTGAGTAGTTTCAGGTACAGGCCGATACGACGTCGAAGCACTTCAAATTACCACATTTATATCATTGTATGATTATTTGTTTATTAGTGCTCAGCGGCCAAACCTTACTGGTTACCCCGTCACTTACGTGTTCATTTGCCGCTTGTTACCATCTTAATTACCCACGACCAGCTCCCATCTGTTCTTGTAGCTCAGTTGGTAGAGCAACGGTGATCATGATTTCGAATCCCGCCGGGGTCAGAGATTTTTCCTCTTTCATTTCTGTGGCTTTCGCTCAGAAGGAACTACTTTGATAGCTTTTGATTCGGGTCAGGTCTGGCTTTTTTTTTAATTCTTTTTTTATTAACTTAATTTGCTGATCATTTCTTACAATGTATACAATCACAAATTACAAAGTCTTTTTTCAAATTAAGTTCATTTAATTAATACTTACTAAAAATTAACCATAAGACTAAGTACTAAATAAACGAAAAAGAAGTGGAGAGAAAATAATATCGGAGGAATACTTTCTATAGACAATGTAAAGCATTTCAATTTACTACACGTGCAATACAAAGTTTCCCTTTGGTTTATCAAATTTCAAAAAGAGTTCATAATTTTGTGTTCATTTCGTCACGGGAAGAGGAGATTGCCAGAGGATGTATGAAACATTGCAATAAGCATGGAGCTGTTTTAACATTTAAAAATGTGTAACACTGGAGGTTCCCAACTAGTCGGGTCTAGCTTGCAGTTTAGGATCACGCCGAAAATCAATAACGCAATCTGGTATTAACCATAATGAAAACGGAACCACTATAGTGAATAACCAAAAACGGCAAAGGCCTGGCAGCTTCTAGCTAGTCACTTTGCCACTCACACTGGCGCCATCGGAGAGGACAATCAGAGGACGACTTCAGGGAGCATCCTAGTGTTAAGATGATAAGGACGTACTGCGACGGCGCAATAGTCATAGAGATTGAACCTGTCAATGAGATCCAAGTCTGATGCGCTCTCGAATCACTAAATATAAGGAAAGCGAATTGATACTCCACTATACCAGCCAAGATATTGAAAATCAGCGCGAAGGAAATCGCTGGGCCCCTCACGAAATTGTTTGATTTTTTGCGTAAACAGTAACAAATGACCATGCGAGTTAAAAAATAGGAGTGGACGCCAGTTTTTTTTTTCAAAAAATTTCCGCTTAACAAGAAAACTAAAGACCGATTACTGTCCTTCAAGCAATTGTATCTAAACAGCTTATAAGAAAAGAAATCACAACGCAACCTACCGTAAATCTCACAGTTGTGAATCCACACTCATGGCCTTGAGAATACAACAATGGAAACTAGCTGAGAAAAGCAATCAAAATGTTGGCATTTTTTCAACTGATTTGTCCTGGGCCTTTGATTCCCTCCGTCCACCATTACTGCTAAGCAAACTAAATGCATACTGTACTGATTGTAATAACTCAGGGACACTAAATGTGTACGAGTCAAGGTTCACTCTACAATTGATTTTATTAGGTTCTGGACATACATTTGTACAGGAGATATTGAGCAATAAAGGTTGTGCAATGCTACTCGAGTGACATGGTCTGATTACGTAATTGATCTCTAAGGATTAACTTTCAGGTTACTACACTGATTTAAAGAGAACAGTCTCAAGCTTATTCGCTCTTAGCTTATGTGACCGAGTGAACGGGGGAAAACTTGGAAAACAAACAAGCGGGCTCTGCCCTCGGGCCGCTCTTGTGTAACATATATTTCTGAATGGCCTTTCTTACAAAAATAGACTGATTTTATAGATGTAACAGATAATCACCAGTTATTCGTAACAGGAAAAGAAATTGCGAACATATATTGGAACTGACATCACAAACAAAGCTAACAAACCCTCGAGGTGGTATGAAGACAACTTGCTAAAAAGCAATCAGTCAACAAAACAGGATTATGGCTATGCTAACAAATGTAGAAACCGATGATATCTCCCTTGACCTACAAGGAACCAAGTTTGAGTCTTCACACTCCCTCGAGCTTTTGGGAGTAACTACAGACAACCAAATCCGGTTTATCAATCATATCGACGAAAGTATGTAATCTTGAGCGCAAGTCAGAACATTGGAGGACTTACTAGACTAAGAAATCTCGTACCAACCTCAAACAAACCCACTCTATACAAGTCGTAATGGTGCCGCATCTAACATGTTGCCAGCTATTTTTTTCTTTGTATTTCTCCCCCACCACACCGCCCCCCTCCCCCCATCTTTTTTCTAAAGGTCGCTTATGCCAGTAAATAGCCAAGTGACGTCATAGTGATGGACGATGATTTCCTCGTTCCCAGGGCCATCCGCGCGAGGTCTCAAAATGGCGGATGATCACGAGGAAAGAGTGAAAATACAAGCCGTACAAAAAAAGCATTTAGAACGCCTTCTTTCCTGGCCTAACGTCACTGCAGTGGACGTGAATCGCAGGAGAGTTGGTGGAAAAGAGACGAATCAACTTTGCCTTGTAATTTGGGTGAGGAAGAAGAAACCCGAATCGGAGATTCCTGCACATGAACTTCTTCCCAAAGAAATTGATGGCGTTCCTGTGGATGTTTACGAGGGAGAGGCAAAGCTGGGTGAGGGTTTCAGCTGGCCCTCATAGATGGGAGATCAAGAATCCAATAGGTAACCGTATAGTTGTGGACTGCCCTTTTCCTATAATATTTGCTTGAAGACGTTGCAGTGACAGACAAATGTGAAATGGAGGCAAGAAGTTAGAAAACTTAGGAAAGCTTATGGTTTATTTGTATGTAGGGGAAATTTGAATTACTTGGGTGTTAGGTACGTATCGTTAGGTTCGTTCGTGTTAGGTATCGTGATTTTAAGTAAATGTATGGGAATTTGAATTTGTCCCTAACATGTTGTCATCACCATTTACCACAGGATTCTTGTCTAGTTGTTATGTCTAAGTTGTTAGTTCTAGTTGTTATGTCTAGATTCTTGTCTAAGTTGTGTTGAGTGGTTCGGAGGCAAACTGAGGGACTGCAGGAAAATTGAAAATCGTAAGGAGGAGATGAAAGTCAAGATGAGCACACATCCAAATTTTATGATACATGTACTGTAAACCCCAAATCAAGCCATCGTAAATCTCTTGAAGAAATTAAAATTTCTCAAATAATCTATATGACCTCCCTGATAGATTTCAAACTAATCTCATCCCTGCCTGACATTTCTCCTCATGTATGGTAGTCCTGAAACCACTAATCGGTTGGCCACATTCAAAATTGAACACTCATTGTCAGTTCATGGTCACAAGAGAAACCAACCAGCCCTGACAAAATATACATGTACGGGTAGGGTAAAGGGCAAACTACAGGTACAGGCAGACAATCCGTAAAGTTTGAGGAGATATGCTTTGATCTCATACATTTGCTATAAGTTGTGAGACAGTGTTTGATCCCATACATCTACTGTAATTTGTGACACGCTGTGTGACCCCATACATTTGCTGTATTTGAAGCCATGTGATGTGATCTCATACATTTGCTGTAATTTGTAACAGCTGATTTCAGTTTGTTTAGAGTGATCAAAAAAATGTCCTCCATAAATTTACTTGTCATATTTTTTCTATTACGCCCCCAGCCTCTAAAAGCCCCCACCCCTAAGGGCGGTAATTTTCTTTGTTAAAAGCTATATATGTTTCAATGCAGAAATATGAGTGCTATGTGACAACTTGCATTTGTGTACATTATAAACATTAATACTCTTGCATTTCATTTATCAGGTGGTAGTAGTGTCTACAGTGTAATGTAAAAGTATCTAGTTTGCTAAATTGTATACACTGAATATATTTGAAATTGCTGAAGATGGAGGACAGGTCCTTTTCTGACTTTGGCACACCTTTGAAAGCCATTTCACTAGGCGAGATTACATGTATGAATAAAACTTGTTGTGAATTTCTAAAGATAAGGAAAATTTATTAATCCCCCAGCCTCTAATAACCCCCTCCCTTGCTAATAATCCCCAACTTCCATATCCAGATCTATCAAGCCCCTAGGTGTTTTAACAGAGGAAGTATGGTAACTGTAGTTGACATTCTCAATATTAGAGTTAATCTAAATGAGAGTAACTATTCTAAGTTCTAAGGTTACCGGTAAGCTTAATCCAGGGTTAAATTTCCTAACCAAGGATTAGTTAATCCGTTGTTTAAAGAGCATTCTTCAACTTTGAAGTAGTGCACCAATTAAAACTAACTCAGGGCTAATTTGCATTCCTCCATTGCCGTTCAGTGGCTCCATAATAAAGAAAATTGGCATGATCTCGAAGTGATCAATTTGTTGTTTTTATTCCAGAATTCTTTTTTCATTCTCTTTTTGACTCAAAAAGTTGCATTATTTTTTGTACTCTCAAACCAAAATTTTGCCTTTTATTTTTCTGCTTCTCTCTCTCTTTTATTTAAATTTTTTGCTTGATTTGCTTTTTGGAGCTTCCAGGAGTTGGAATTCAAGGGATTATTGAATAAATTTCAAAAGGAAAGTGGTGGTTAAAAATTTTACGGAACTACAGCCAATATCTCATTATGTACAATGTAGCTTTTCCAAGGCAGTTTTAAACATTTTATTAAGCTAAAAATATCACATTAATAACACACTTTTAGTTCAATTATTTTTGCACGAAGTTTCTGTGGCAAGTTTTTTCAGTTGCTTTGATAAATCGTGTGTGGTCTGTGAGTTAATTGGCCTAGCTAGGTGGGTCAGTTTTAATCAAGGGTTTAAACCTGGGTTAGCACTATAATCAGCATTTGAGGAACTGAATTTAAATTTTAACCCCAAGATAGACAATTTGATTTCTGGATTAGCACTAACCGAAGTTTTGAGAAACCGTCAGTTTCCTTTTGAAGGGGTACATGTAGTGTCAAGGTCTTTTCATTCTATTATATATACATGTACTATTAAGTTCTGAAAGTGTTGACCCTGCTTTCTACTTTCAGATCTAAGTTGCCCTTGGGGAGTCGATACTTTTGGGGTGAAATGTATAGTGGGAATTTGGAGGCAGGGAGATCCACAGTGACCTCTGGAGAATTCTGTTACATGTACTTTTTAGAAATGTAATAGGAAATAGATAGAATATAAATATTAAAAGCAACAGGATCAAGAAAACAGTACAGTGACCCAATTGAAATCTGGCTCAATAGTTGTGTGAATACTAATGAAAACAACTCATACAATTTATTTTCAAAGTTCTTCCCCCTTTCCTAACCCTCTCTCCCTCCCTCAGGACTCCCAAACAAAACTCATTCCCTAACCAACTTAACTGTCTGATTTTGATATCAAACCTACAGAAAAAAACTGGCTTCTGATTGTGCAATTAAAACCTAAATTGGCACTGTCATCCGGAAACTTCGTTTACTTTCAAGAAAAATTTGGAAATGATCGAAAATGTTTTGCAAGGGTATTAAAAAAGTTCGAAAGTCTTCTGCAACATTCGGAAATTCTTCGGCCGGAGCGGCCTCGTGCATTCATGTTTCTCGGTGTTTGGAAACCCCCTCAAACACTCGCACTCGTTTTTAAATATAACATGAAAAATACCACCTTTATTTGATGAAAGTGACAAATACCATTCGTTTTTCACATTCATGGTATTACGCCACTTTTATCAAATAGTCGTGGTAATTTTCATCTTATATTTAAAAACGAGTATTTATTTATTAATTATTTTCTGACGGTGGTGTTTCCTATACTAATATTGATTGCTGATGAGAGAAGAACCATTGAACTGATAGTGCATCTTAGGGGTAAAAACATACTTCTTTCGCTGAGAACTTAGTGAAGAATATATAACTCGTTATTGTAACCCGTAGTTGTACCAAGAAACTGGACGTGGCCAACTTTCCTGCTATTTTCACTAGGTTAAACTGAACCAAGAAGCTCTCGGAAGGTTTAGTAGTAAAACCAGCAGCCATCGTGGCCTATGTTAACAACACACATCCTCGGAGACCCAGGGACAGTAAGTCTCGGACGCCCAGCGAAGCGAGAGCGGTGAGGCCGAAGTCTCTGAGGATGGCTAACACACAAACACAAGACATCTGGACATTTCCATAGTTGTAAAAATTATCAATAATTGTAAGGATGGAAACAACTGCTGCATAATCTAAAAACATATTTTTGGACATTAGCGAAAATGTAGTTATCTGGGAGTCAGAAAAATTATTAAATATATTAAGTAAATTTAAGGGAGAGAAATTTCCAGTTCGTATGACAGGCTCTTTGCTTGCGGGGCATGCAGGCCATGTTCCATCGCCCTTAAACTCCAGCTCTGTTTGCTATCGCACACGTACGTAAAACCACAAAACACACGAATTTTCGGAAAATCTTCGAAAACCTTCGGAAATCGTACAATAATGTTTTTAGAAAGCTTTGACGACTTTTGAAAAATTTAGAAAAATCTTGGAAACTGATATCCTCACTTGTCTAGAAAATTTCCATATCCCCACTAGTTAAAATACCCCACTGTGTACCGATATTCCACGCCTGTGTCTATACCCCATATTTACTGTAGGCCTGGAGCGAGTACAGATATCCTGCAATATTTGTACTGTAGAAGTTATTTTGTGTAGTAGCAAACCAGTTGACAAGTTCTTATGAAATTTTACATTAGAAAGGAAAAATCGTATAATAAATCTCTTATTAGACAGTTTAGTATGTAGTATGGCTGGATATTGTTACTCGTCCTTTGCGCTTTGACGGGCTCCTCAAAATACTGCAAAACTCGTAACAATATCCAGCCATACTACATACTAAACTGTCTAATAAGATATATATGTGTGATAAGAGACACGTTAAAATAAAAGAAAAACCTTTTTATGTATGACTGAAAAAATCTCCTGTTTTTCTACATCTGGACAGTAGACTTTGAACAATTTGTTGAATTGTTAGTAAAACCTATGTACATGTAGGTTGATGGAGGCCAGAAACACACTCGAATGAAGAAAAAACTTGGGCCAAGAGACCACCACGGCTATCTAACTCACATCGTCAACTCGCTGTGTTGCCAGCATGGTGAGCCCCGATGGTGCAGGTTGATAGCACGCCTGACTAGTAACAGTAAGGAGACGTAGGTTCGAGACCCGCTCAGGACATAAAACCGTATTCTTGTTTTGGGCAACCTTTCTAGGCTTCGAAAACTTCAATTTGTTGGACAGAAGACTGGGTAAATCATTCATTCTTGGCAGGTCTTCAGATAGCCTCCAAAAGGAAATAAGGCGGCTGCTTTGGAGGCTAGTCTTCAGAAGATGTTTAAAAAAAACGAGTGTGACATTGGGGTCGTTTATGCGAGAGAACTGAAATGCAACGCGACTTACGACAGACGCGAACTGACCCATATATACGAGCAGTTTCAAGTCCAAGGTAAGACGCGTGTTAGATGCAAACATGCATTTTTGTACCATTTATACGAGCAGTTCGCGTCTAACGTAAGTCGCGTCTTATTTTCTCGTATAAACGACCCTAGTGAGGCCGGTGACACGAATGTCACATTGATGGTAACTGTTGGGCGGTGTCAGCACTTTTTACAGCAGTGTACACATTAGCAGAAAGTTCTACGATAATACGCAACGACGCTGCAAAATCATTTTTATAGGCTTTCAGTTGATACGTGTAAAACCGAACGTTTTCGACTCAAAGGTCATCTTTAGGGTTTACCTGAAAATGACCGCTTTATAAAAGTCGAAGACGTTCGGTTTTTTAACATTTATCTCAAAGCCTATAAACATTTTTTTACTTTTTACCTAAAATTAGCGAATAATTACTGATATTAACAATTCTTGGACAGTTATTTGCATTTAACACCCGCCACGTTAACGACTCCCAGGATTTCGCTTTCTTTTAAAATGTCGAGGATATTTTGGATATTCAAAGAGTTACGAATTTTATAAGAGCTTAAAAGCGATCAGTTGGGGAGGGCGGGGATCCCTTATATCGCTGGCAGTGACCTTTTGGAAAACCCACCCAGAAGACAAACCTTTACGAGAATGCTCGACAACAAACATAATTTTGACCGATCTTCGCAATCGCAAGTGTGAGGACATGGTGATAGGCGAAATCTTAAAAAGTAGCTTTTCACAGTTGTCAATTCTGACCGGATTTTCCAAAAGGTGTATGCTAAAGTTCGACAAAAATGGCCTCATTTTCCATAAAATCGCCTAATGCCGTCAAACCGCCGTAAATTTGGTTTGCCTGCACAAAAAATGATGCACTTTTTCTTAAAAGACAGGGAATTTCACGATTATTCATTTCAGCGTAACAGTTTGTTTTACTCAATTTAATTTGTAACGGGTAACTAAAAGTAAAAAGAACATGACTCAGTTTTCATAACAAGTGTTTCGTTACAGCCTACTGGGGCTTATGAACAATGTTGATCTCCCTCTCGCTTGTAACGGGTAACCAGCTAAAGGTAAAAGGAACGTGACTCAGCTTTCTTTTTCGTTTCTGGGACTGATGAACAATGCTGATCTCCCTCTCGCTTGTAACGGGTCACTAAAGGTAAAAAGAACGTGACTCAGCTTTCATAACAAGTGTTTCGTTACAGCGTTCTTGGACTGATGAACAATGTTGATCGCCCTCTCGCTTGTAACGGGTAACTAAAGGTAAAACGAACGTGACTCAGCTTTCATAACAAGTGTTTCGTTACAGCGTTCTTGGACTGATGAACAATGTTGATCTCCCTCTCGTTTGTAACGGTAACTAAAGGTAAAACGAACGTGACTCAGCTTTCATAACAAGTGTTTCGTTACAGCGTTCTGGGACTGATGAACAGTGTTGATCTCCCTCTCGCTTGTAATGGGTAACTAAAGGTAAAACGAACGTGACTCAGCTTTTGTAACAAGTGTTTCGTTTCAGCGTTCTGGGACTGATGAACAGTGTTGATCTGCCTCTCGCTTGTATATAACGGGGTAATTAAAGGTAAAAAGAACGTGACTCAGCTTTCTCAACAAGTGTTTCGTTACAGCGTTTTGGGACTTATGAACCATGTTGATCTCCCTCTCGCTTGTAACGGGTAACTAAAGCTAAAAAGAACGTGATTCAGTTTTCATAACAAGTCTTTCGTTACAGCGTTCTGGGTCTGATGAAGAGTGTTGATCTTCCTCTCGCTTGTAACCCTGGAACGGTAACTAAAGGTAAAATGAACGTGACTCAGTTTTTCATAAGAGGTGTTTCGTTACAGCGTTCTTGGACTGATGAACAATGTTGATCTCCCTCTCGCACAACATTCCTTTCAACCTGCAAAAAGAAAAAAAGGCACTTCAACAATTAAGGGTCATCAGAAAAGTGAATGGACTTTGTCCACTGTTTGAACCAGGTTTTCCAGATATTTGGTTAAATCTCAAACGAAGGACATTTCATATCAACTTACTGCCTCAATACTTTTTCCAGGAACACCAACATCTCCTTGTACCGCGTCTGTTTTCGTTGCAAACAAACTTGAAAGGCGTGGAAACACAGCCAGTAAACCACACGACTCTCAATAGAGAATGTAGATTCGCCTTGGGACAGTCTGAGGCAGCGGCGAGATGCCTGCTTGCACACATAATTTGGCAAGTCCAAGACGAGTTGGGCAAAAAAGCGAGGACTGTCTTCGGCTTGATGTCCTGTAGAGTGCATAGGAAGTTTTTAGGTTTTTACAGTGGCCGTGTTTTCAGGCAGGAGACGTAACAACAACAACAACAATAACAACAGCAGTCTACACAAGACTTATCTGATCCATTAAAGAAACGGTTCATGCTTAACGTGCGCCTATCGAGTTATGGATGCACGCGGGAAGCTGGGAGAGCACGAAAGAAGCGTTTGAGTGGCACGAGTCGAAACCGAGTGCTTCTTTAGCTTCTCAAGTGCTCTCACGGCCCAACTTCCCAAGTGCATCCATAACTTAACAGACGCACAGCTAAAGCATGGACCATTTCTTTTAGAACATTTCCACTTTATTCAGCAAGCCCAAAAATATAGATGTTCTTTTCGAACCGCTGTTCATTGACCGGGGTATTTTCGTAGTTCAATATTTTAGCAAAGTTCGCTAGCTCCTCTTCCGGTCCATTTCTTGATCGTCACCTTCAATTACTTGGTCCATTTTAAAAACCTTTTTGAAAGCACTTTCTTGGTTCTAGCTACCTTCCAGATCCACTTGCGTATGTTGCGATACAGGCGCAAAGGTGTGCTCTATCGAGTAATAGAGTTATAGATACACGTTCGCGCCATATAAGAAGCGCGAAAAAAAAATACCAGCTGTGTTCTAATTAAAGATAGTTCTCTACAAATATTCGTTTGAATCTGAAAAACTTTTTCAGCTAAATTATGAATACACATTTCAGTCTACTTCGGAAAATTGCAAGAAATTAGTAAGTAGTTGTAGGAAGTAAAACATAATTAGGAGTTTTGAGAACAAATACAAAAATTGCATCGATAGGAGAACACACTTCCCAATGAACTGATGCAAATGTTTCGGCTTTTTTAAAAAAAACACAGCTATTAGAACTATTTTAGACAAAAATATAAAACATGCTTAACTCAAATTTCTTGAACTTCTATTTCAATGCTACATGTAAATATAATTTACATATTAGTATTTGTTAAGGCTTGGAATCAATCTTAGATTGCGATCGACCGTTGCAAATTACAGCAAATGTATAAGGCAAGAAACGAAGAATAAACTGACATCAGAAGCAATTACAGCCAGACATTCTTGGTCGGGGGGGGTAATGGGATCCTGTACTGTCTGGCATTAGTAGAAAATGAGTACACTGTAATGTCTCACAGTAGCCCACAATCTCTGCTCGCCATGAGGGAAATACGTTTTGATTAGTATCGCTCTTAAACAGACAATGTGAATACGGCGAAAAACATAACAAATCAACCTTTGTTTAATAATAATAATAATAATAATAATAATAATAGTAATAATAATAATAATGAAAATAATAATAATAACAAAAATAAAAATAATAATACATTTTCGTAGCGCTATTCCTAGCGTTCATAGCGCTTTACACAAGAGCTATAATGAATACCAATAACAATGATAATAATAGTAATAGCATGATAATAATAATAAAAATAGTACATTTTTGTAGCGCTATTCCTAGTGTTCACAGCGCTTTACATAGGCACAACGTTTTAAAACTAAAAATTCAAGAGCTATAATGATTAAAACAGGTTAAAAAATCGTAAATATTAGGAATAACATTTAAATGATAAACTGGAAAACCACGCGTACAGCTTAGGTGATGTTTACATGACACGACACACACACAAAAGTGTGTGGTACGACACACACTTTTCATTCCACGTTTACTTAGACGTTCTCATTCTCGAATGAAAGTTCGGTAAAAACATCGGCGGATCGAAAATTTGAGTCAGCTGATCAGCCCAACTAATCCACTTGCCTAATTCCGTACCGGAATGAGCTCGTACTTCCTTACATGATACTTGGGGAACGTGCGGCAAGATTTCATTCCGGAACGAACATTTCGATCCGGTGCGACTACCGGGATGAACTCATTCCGGAATGACTCGTATCGGATCGAGATTTTAGAAGGTATCATGTAAACGAATATAGAGACTCAGTATGGAACCGGGATGAAGTCGTACCGGAATAAAACTCGATCCGGTATCATGTAAACACCGCCTTAAAGAAGCAGGATTTTCAGCTATATGAAAACCTTTAACTAAATTCTTCGCGGTAAACAACATCTGTGAACGATTGTTCATCGGTTTTTGTTAACTAGATGAAAACTCAGAATATCTTTATTTTCATGAAACTCTCAGAAAGAAATACGAGCGTGCAGACCATTTGACTGAAAAGTGACTCGATCAGAGAAACCTGAACTGCTGAAGTTTGGATAAATTAAACTGAATAAATCATACCAAAGGAAGATAAAATTTTACTATTTCATGCTATTTTTTTTAAACTGTATAGATAAAAGTTGTTGATTTTCGATTTAAAAATACAAATGGTGATATTTCTTAACATCGTTAATCATGTTTTCGGAGTAATGAGTAATTTACATGTGAGAAATATGAGGATAATAATATATCTACACTGGGATGGACCGAAAGCGAATACGTGCATGATGGAATTGCAGTCATGAAATGCTCTGTTTTCATTTCTGAGATTGCTTTAGTTAGCCCACATCTCATTATGACTCTAAACCTTCGCTGGCTCCACATACAAGGCGCTAGCGAAGCTGTATAAAGTCACTGGGCAAACTAGCATTAACCGAATTGTCATACACTCTTTTAGTATAGTAAAACTCAGGAACGCGTGGCTGTACCTTCTGAGTTCAATTTTTGAGTTGAACTCACTGAGGTAAATACAGAATCAGTACAATATTATTAACAGCCGACAACAGTTTCTTTGTGGATAATTCTTTAGTTTTATCGAAATATTTTCGCTGCTCGTGTTTACACAAGCCCAAGGTATTTATAGTTATGCCCTTACAATTGTATACTTACCGGTTTCCTTAATAACTGCTCCATTTCCTTCACATCTCCAGCCTCCACGGCTTGCGCAAGATGAGAATGCATGTGGTGTGCCATGATTTTATTGAGCTGCTTTCAAGGTTTAAAAAGAGCTGCAAGCGATAAGTCCTTGTCGGAAAATGCAACAATGACCTCCTCGAGTGAGTTTCCTTTTAATTCTGACTCGCTCCACAAAACACTGTGCTTGGGTCTAAGTTTGGCTTGGCCTTGTGTGATGAAGGGTGGAGTCCTCACCCTACGCGATAAGCTTATATGGCAAAGCCATAGACCCTTTGGCAATCGCACTTCAGGAACATTAAGAATGCCTTTGTTCACTAATTTGTTTTCTATGGAATAAAGGTTGTTATTTCGCTTGGCGTGTTCCTGCTCTGGTCACTCCCAACTTGACACGAAAGTCGCCTACACGGTCTGATCTGTGATTGGGAAATTTGATTGTAAGGAAGATTTCACGCTTCTGTCAATGGAATAGCAAGTAAAACAGCCTGTCAAATTCAAGCCACGTGTAAACTTTTCCAGGATCTAGAGAATGTCTGAGTTCTGAGATAACAACTGAATTGTTACCGGGCTGTTTCTGCGTAACAGCTTGCTAAGGTGGGATACACAAATAGTTCTGTTTGAAAATAGGTTTGCTGATGCAAATCGACTGACAAGCAAATGATGAGCAAAAGGAAAACGCCCGCAAGCAACGGATAACGATGACAATCTTGTCATTTTGTTTACGACAGTTCGCTTATTTTACGGACTAATTTAGATGAAGATAACCCCCGCTTTCATTGCGTGAAGTGTTGTTGTTGTCATGCTTTGCATTTTTTACGAAATAAGTCACTAGAGCTTCATATAGTATTCTTTCTTAAATAAGGAATTGTATTAAGCAGTTAGCCTGTTTGGCTGTCTGTAGTTCAGATATGAGGGTTTCTAGATCCGTAAGCAGCCTTAAGTCCTGCAATTAAGACACAGTTTCTATCTGTAAATCTGTTGTCCATTTTGGAATTTAAAAAGCCAAAGAGGTCAGATTCACTGTAAATTTGGTCATAATGCTTTAGTAATGATGTTAGCGCAATTCGATAACTGGCAATAGCCGCGGGTCACTATTACTCAGAAGTTATATGGGCAAAGAGTTGTGGGATTGTATTAATATATTCGATTCAATGCGGTGAGTTTTGAGATTTTGCTGATTTAGTATTTTTCTAATGTTTAATGCTATCGAAGTTTAGCATATTGTCACGTATATTATTTTATTTCTTGATCTCAAATACTTGACTGATTTCAGGTTAATATATTAATAATTTAAACATGAACGTGAAGCAATTTTTTGATTTTCCCGTAATGGACCTGGAATTTTTTAAATTTTGATCAATCGATGTTTGTCCTTGGAAGTTGTCTTTTAAGGTAGTCAGTTTTTTGGAATTGACGAAAAGTATTGGCTTTCTTAGTGGCTTGTAATTTACCCACATGAACGTGAAAATTGTTGAGAAACAAAAATAAAAAGTAAAACCGACTTAGTCCCTAGCCGGCCGCCTTTGGCTATACTTGACATGAGAGAGTCCAAAATATTTCTGCTGTCCTTTTGAATCCGTCGCAAAATATACGACCCTTAGAATTGAACTCGAATACCTATAACCCTCCCCTCCCCTTCCCAAGCTATGACATTTTTTGTTACACCCAACATTACTGGATTGCTAAAAGTACTTCAAAAAGTATTTTTCAGACAACCCCTTTTGAATTATTTTCAGTGATATTCCTAAAATGTGTTTTCTTAAATCTAGAAAGCAGCTCTGTTCTGCTGAATTGTTTTAAATCTGTTCTAGAGTTTTAGGTGTGGTGACGAAAGGGAGCGCGTAAACTAGTTTCTGGTAACATGGCTTACTAGGCGATCCCAAACGGAGCTAGTTTTTGGTCTCTCGACATTTTAGACATTTTGAAAAAGTCACAACAACATTGGTTCCTGCTGTAAAAGGCGAGTGAGCGCAAACGCTTAATTTTTGACTGATATTAGCTTCAAAAGTACATATATTTTTTAGTACAACTTAAATAAGGTGACCTAACATAATAACATGATGTTTCCCTTAAAATTCGAATCCTTCTTTTTTTTCCAAAATTTACGCTATAGACCAAAATTATAAACATTCAACTGTAACAGAAAGCAGATTTAAAAACACCTGTACAAGTAGAGATAGGACATGTGATTTTAAGTTTTTCTTTTAGAGAATCGCCCCCAAACTATGACAGTTTTTGTGACGACCAACGTTACTCGAATGATAATGAACTTGCAAATAATTCTAATATTCTTCAGACAATCCCGTTTGAATTATTTTCAGTGATATTCTTAAAACGATTTTATTTCTAGAAAGCTGCTGTGCTCTACTGATATGCTTCACTGAAGTCTGTTTTAGAGTTTTAACGGTAGTGATCAGAACATTCGATGGCGCGCGCAAACTAGTTTCTGGCAACATTGCTTTCTTGACGCTACCAAACGGACATAATTCTTGTCTCTTGTAATTTCAATTCGTCATTTTAGACCTTTTAAAAACTCAAAGCAGCACTTGTTTGTGTTGAGAAAGGCGAGTGAGCTCAAATGCTCACTTTACGAGTTTTGTGTTTGATGGCCATTCGATATTAGTTTCAAAAGTACCCCTGTTTTGTTTTTAATACAACTTTCAATAACGTAACAATGATCATTCTTTGATCTTCCCCTTAACAGACCAATCCTTCTTATAATTCCAAAATTTACATTATCTACCGGAATTATAACCTTTAACTGTAACAGAAAGCAGACTTAAAACCCTTTGGACAATCAGAGATTAGA
>JAOEHT020617183.1:0-15353 GCA_025448195.2 Parazoanthus atlanticus | reverse complement strand
GGCTTAGTAGAGAGCACGTGTCGTGTCGTCTCTCATCTATAATAATTATATAGAGTCTAAAACGACTAACACCACAAACAGGAACGATGATTTCCCTGTAGATCCCTTTTACAACGGTTACAGTTTTGCAAATCACCGAGCGTCGACGACAAACGGGAATCAGAGTTCTAACACGAGTGAATATTACAGCCAATTTTCTGCATTTCCTCGTGGATTTATGTACCCCCAGCACGTTCAAAGCAACTTTCCGCCGTACCTCCCAGACGATCGATCTTCCAGTCCCATGAGTTCAAGCTCGAGTGGAGATGGGGAATTTACGAGTACTAACAAGCGATCCAGTTGGTCGGAAGTTGAAGTGAAGTGCTTAATCGTCGCGTACAAAACCCATCATGCGAAATTGATATCAACAAAGAGCACCCAAGCAAAGAAAAAAATCTGGGAATCGATATTTCAAAACTTTAAGGAGTGCTGCAAAGAAAGCAATATTCAAACAGGGAAATCGTCTCTCCAAGTTAAAGAAAAATGGCGCACTCTTCTCGATAAAATATAAAGAGGTCAACGACCACAACAAGAAGAGCGGCCGTGATCGCAAAACGTTTGCCCACTTTGATGACATAAACGAGTTTATGGGCAGCTTAGACAAGATCAACCCAAAACACATCAAGCAATCGTCCCTGAGCACTCAGACACAAAAGGAAAAAGCAACTCCAAGCGAGGAAGACATCGATACCCAGGAGTCTGGCGCAGCTAGAGATACGCAAGAAGCCGATGAAGCAGCAGACCAGGGAGCGACTTTAAAACAAGAGCAGCGCGTTGATCCCCCTAAAAAGAAAAGAAAGAGAACAATGGACCCTGGGGACTCAGACCAGGCAATCATTCAATTGCTTGAAGCCCAACAGGCGGCAATTGCGAGGTCAGAAGAGAAAGACCAGGAAATTTTTCAAGCACTTCTGAAGTCCCAGACTGAGGCGCAAGAGCGCCATCAAGAGTTTGCTGTTTCTGTCTTAGGGAAGTTGGGGGATATCTTCTCTAAGAAATAAGGGAAACGATTCACGGATATGAAAATTTATAGTTTTGTTTAATAGTGTTATTTTAGCTTACAGTTCAATTAATTCTTGGTGTAGTAACTAATCATTTCGAACGGAAATTCCGAAATTAATATCATATTTGAATGTTTTTGGGTACTTTCAAGTGGGTTTGCCGGAAATTTTTTTTTCAGTGAGTCCGAAAGCCAAATGTGAGTTAAAAACGTAAATGATTCGTACCCCATTAGTCATTTCTAGCAGATTACGACTGCTACCTCCCCCGGTAATAAAATTGTACGTGGTATTTTATATACTCATATATACAAGAGCATTTTAAAACCAAAAGAGATGTGATTTAGTCGTCATTTTGGATGCATAACTGCACCGAGTTGCCAGACAGATTGCCATTTATATTACAGTTATAAAAAGTTTTGTTTTATTTGACACTAATCGCTGGTTTGACTTAAGCCGACAGTAACAAAATAGAATATGATAAAATAAAATATTAATGTTGGTTCTCCAAGCATACAAAATCTTTATTGGGTGGCGACGTGTTGTACAATAGCGTCCATAACATCATCTGCATCTTGGCAGGGAGCGCCGTCGTCATCATTTTCATAATCAATGTCACTGTCATCATCCACATCTATGACTGAATCGTCTCCCTGTAAAATGCAGATGTTATGTAGAATGCAGCATGCCATAATTGTGTCCGGGATCCGTTCTGTGTCTTCATCGAGACGTTTTAGCAGCACCCTCCATCGCCCCTTCGTCAAGCCAAATGCATGCTCTGATATTATTCTCGCCTTAGACACTTCTTTACTGAATTTCCTTTGATTTCTGTTGAGCGCACCAGTATCCTTATATGGCCGAATTAACCATGTTTTTTTAGGATAAGCAGTGTCTCCCACAATAAGCGGGCGAATTACTGTACCCCCTACATCTAATGTGGGTTCCATGAGAATGTCGCCATTTTCTGCCGCCCAGTAAATATCTGTCATTCTGAGCATTCGCGCATCGTGCAAGCTTCCAGGAAAACCAGTTGCCACTGAAAGATAAAGGCCTTGTGCATCGACTATCCCTTGAACCAAAAAGCTATAAAAGTGTTTCCTGTTAAAATAATTTTCGTGGTTATCCTTGGGCGCTTTTATAGGAATGTGGCTTCCGTCGATTGCCGCAACCACATTCGGAACTTTGCTTTTCTGGTCAAAACCCTGTATGTTTTTGTTAACGTCTACTACACTAGTAGGAAACTTAATAAATTCTCCTTCGAGCCGGCAAATTTCCTGGACAAATTCGTGACAACAGTTAACAACAGTTGGTTTCGCTAGGCCAACCATTAGACCACACGATCTGTAGCATTCGCCAGTCGCTAATCGCCACAAGCTGGCACTGACACGCTTCGGTACAGGGATTGCATCTCGCATTCGCGTGTTCTGTCGCTGAAGTGCTGGCCCAACACGTCTGCAAATATATTCAAAAGTACCGCGAGATACTCTGAAGTTCTCCTTCCACCAGTGATCTAGTGTCCTGTCGTTTAAAAGACGCTGGAACTAGTTCTGTGGTCGTGGAAATATCCACGTACTTCTAGGCCGTCGACCGAAGTCGTTTCTTCGAGCTCGAAAATGTAAATAAACTGCCTCAAGAACTTGCAGAAATCGTAGACGGGCTTGTCTTCTTCGAGATCGCCGTAAAAAGAACAGGATGTGCGAATTGGCTAAAGGCTGGTTTAAGATTAGTAGGAGAATCACAGATAATAAAGCAGCGAGGTCGCGATCATTGGCGTCCATTGTTTACAACCATTCCCGCGAAATTCCTAGTTGACCTCTGGGATAGTATTGCAGTGTGACCGCATGCTTTATCTCACCTCGGGTAAATTTACAACCCACATCCCACCGCTCCGAGTTCGTTACCTACGGGTAAGGCCCTAACCCAGTGCGTGTGTAACCGCACCTATTGAAGCATTTAGTTTTAGTTTCAAGTCAGTCTTTTTGACGTGCACAACCTTTGTAGTTTCATTCCGTTTTTACCACATTAATTCTGTTACGAGAATCAACAGATTTCTGGTTATACTGCCCTATCGAAGTCACGAGTACCGACCGAGGTAGCGGAACAGTAAAAACGGATGGTTTGCGAAAGTTAACCAGCCATAAAACTGTAAAAGACTGTGAGCTTGCTGAACCCTTGGAATCGTTCGCGAGCGCCATGGATGGCGTGGACAAAGCCCAAGACCTTCAGGCAGGCACGCAACAGCAACAACCCCTTCTAAACCGCACGAACGTCGTCACGTCAACTGACCAAGCCCAGGGAACAGTCGTAGACGATAACGCAAGTGAGGAAGGACGACCAAAAAGAACCAGAAAGCCCTCGCTTAAGGTAAACCTTAATCTTTTAGTAGAAACAGAAAGCCGGCTAGACGATGCATGGAAGAGATGCTTAGACGTTATCTCAAGACTACAAGCACCCGGTCACTCTGTTGAGGAGCTGCGAAGTGGGATATCGCAAGCAAGATCGTTATTCCACGAGCACCAAGTAGCATTGCTAGTGTTACTAGAGTTTACAGCTAGTACTAGCTTCAGCGAAGTTCTACAGGAACGGAAGCAGTTAGAAGAAACCTCCGCTAGTCGAAAGGCGTTCTTAGATAGTTCAATAAACGATGTCAATGAACAATTAAAGAGTCTGTTGTTTGAGATCAAATCTACCCGCAGCAGCAGCGTGCGTAGCTCGTCGAAAGGATCTGTCACCAGCTCCGTGACATCCACGCGAATAAAGGCTAGAGCAAAGGCTGCCGCCGCCTTAAAAAAGGTCGAATTACTAAAGCAAAGAATGGAAATTGAAAAACACTCGGCCTGTCTTATCGAAGAGCAAGAACTTGCTCTAGCTAGGCAAAAGAGAAACGAAAAGGCCAAGCTAGAAGCATTGCGTTTAGACGAGGAGGCGGCGGTTGCCTTAGCAGAAGCGAAGGCAATAGAAGACGAACTTGGCCAAACAGGTCACGATTTAAATGAAGCCCTCGACCTTCCCTCTGAAGACCCAAAGGAACGCGTGCGCGATTTCGTAAATTCTCAAAGCAGTATATTCGCCCCTCTCCCTGAGGTCACGAACAAAACTGTCACGCCAAATTTCCCCCTTGAGCCAGACGTAAATGTCAAAACCGAGCCATACACGTCACTAGAAACCAGGCCTCTCAACGCAACTAAGCCAGCATTTATTCCCTCGGGCTATCAATCTCCAATAGGATCATATATCGAGTTCATGGCCCGCAGGGAGCTCATATCGAATAAGATTGAAAAATTTGATGACCGACCAGAGAACTTTCACACCTGGAAAGGGGCTTTTCGAAACATGACCAAGGGAATAAATCTGTCAAACAGCGAGCAGCTTTCCCTGTTGATACAGTACACCAGCAACGAGTCCAAAAAGCTTGTCCAGCGCCTACAGAACGCATACATTGAGAACCCTGGGGAGGGTGTAAAACTGGCCTGGCAGAAATTAGGGGAAAGGTTTGGGTCCAATGCCGTGGTCACGCAAGTCCACTTAGAAAAACTAAAAACGTTCCCTAAGATAGGGGGTCGGGACAACAAACGTTTGCAAGAGTTCGGGGACCTTCTCTTAGAACTACACAGCGCCAAAAGCGATGGGGGACTAAAGGGTTTAAAGATCCTTGATGAACCAGCGTATCTGACACCAGTCATCACGAAGCTTCCTGACGACATACAAGGTAGGTGGCGGAGGCACGCTTACCGGTATAAGAAACAACATAATGTCGACTACCCCACGTTCAGCGAATTTTCTGAGTTTATCCAGGAAATCGCGCGCGAAAGAAACGATCCGTACTTAACAGCAGAAACGTTTGAAAAACCAACGGCCAACCTGCCCTTTAAACCGATCCGAAAACCACGGGATACGCGACAGGGTTTCACGGCGGCAAAAACTGATCTTATTAATCCAGATAGCGCCAAACCAGGTGAACAATCATTCATCGAAAATGAGCCGAGCAAATGGTGTTTCCTTCATAACAAACCGCACCCTTTGAAAAAATGTCGTGTCTTTAAAACTAAACCTTACAGCGAGAGAAAGAATTTGCTTGCGCAGCACAAAATTTGCTTTCACTGTCTTGCTTCCTGCGCCCATTACGCAAAGGACTGCCCTGTTACTGTCAAGTGCGCAGAATGTCACAGCGACAGACACGAGACAGCTCTTCATCCTGGAAAGCTGGGTCAAGACAACCAACCACCTGAACCAGCGAAGCAGCGCGGCGAGGAGCAAAAGAAAGAGACGACTCTTGGATCAGGCCCCGACACTGTCTCGAATAGCTGTACAGATGCCTGCGGCGAGAATGCCAAAGGGACCGGGAAATCCTGTGCAAAGATCTGCCTTGCTAACATCTATCCCGACGGGTCACCCGGAGACAAGATCAGAGCGTACGTTTTAATCGACGACCAAAGTAACTACTCCCTCGCAAGGTCGAAGCTGTTCAACAAACTGGATCTCCAAGGCGCGGCCGCCCCCTACATACTTAAAACGTGTTCCGGTACCAAACAGACCAAAGGGAGACGGGCGCAGGGCCTGATAATAGAATCCCTCGACCAACGCGTAAAGTATCGACTCCCTACGCTTACAGAATGCAACGAAATCCCAAACAACCGGCATGAAATTCCGATCCCGGAGGTCGCGCGAGCTCATCCACACCTGGTGCAGATAGCAGACGGGATTCCAGAACTTGACGAACACGCAGAAATCCTGCTGCTTGTCGGACGAGATGTTCCCCCTCTCCACAAGGTCCACGAGTCGCGCAACGGTACCAGGAATGCTCCTTGGGGCCAGCGGCTAGACCTAGGCTGGGTGGTACTCGGAAACACCTGCCTTGACGGCGCTCACAAGCAAAGTATCCACATGCAAAACCCAAGTCCTGCACAACGGTCGACCATCACTGTTTGTACCCTGTCCCAATCGTTATCACGTGAGATACGACACGGCCTCGGACAAGTGGAAGAGCGAACCAGAGGTTGCTCCCTTCATGCCCAGCGTATTCGAAGACGGCTTAGCGTGCAACGTATTTTTACGAACACCGCACGACAACAAACCGGGAACCTCCACTGAAGATAGAAGATTCCTAGAAATCATGAACCAAGGCATGACAAAGGACGAGAATGGAAATTGGGAGGCGCCATTACCCTTCCGCAACGAAACCGAGGAACTTCCCAGTAATCGTGAGAGCGCCATGAAACGCCTAAGGTCGACTCGCCGAACCCTAGATAAGAAACCAACTATGAAGGACCACTACTTCGCCTTCATGCAGAAAATCTTCGACCACGAGCACGCCGAACTCGTCCCAGCCGAAAATTTAAAGTCTGATAAAGCATGCTGGTACCTTCCACATTTCGGTGTTTATCATCCGAAAAAGCCTGAAAAGATCCGGGTCGTCTTCGATTCAGCTGCCGAATGCAACGGGATATCGCTTAACAAATTGCTACTTTCTGATCCCGACCTAACAAACAGCCTACTCGGAGTGCTTTTACGTTTTCGTCAGAACCCAGTCGCAGTAGTAGCTGACATTGAACAAATGTTTCACTCCTTTAAGGTCAAAGAGGAACACAGAGATTTTCTGAGGTTCTTGTGGTACAAGAACAATGACCCAGACAACGATGTAAGAGAGTATAGAATGAAGGTCCATATATTTGGAAACACGTCATCGCCAGCTGTTGCGAACCACGGGCTGCGTAAGACTGCAGAAGTCGGAGAGGCCGAGTTTGGCTCCGACGCCAAAGCATTCGTGGATAGAAACTTCTATGTCGACGATGGATTGCACTCAGCTTCAGACCCCAAAAGCGCCATAGATTTACTTCGTCGCACCCAAGCCATGCTGGCCACCGCGAATCTTCGCCTGCACAAAATCGCCTCGAGTCATGCCGAAGTCATGGAAGCCTTTCCGTCTGAAGACCACGCAAGCGGCCTTCACAACATAGATTTCAGCAAGGGTCCTATCCAAGTGCAGCGATCACTTGGCGTGTACTGGGACTTAGGGTCCGATACCTTCACATTCAAGGTGTCGCTGGAAGAAAAACCGTTCTCACAGCGAGGAGTCCTGTCAGTAAATAATAGTCTCTACGATCCCCTGGGCCTCGCGGCGCCCGTCATCATAAAGGGAAAGCAGCTTCTAAGGGCAATGACGACAGATCTAAACCATTCACAACCAGACCACTGGGACACTCCACTCCCAGAAGAACACAAACCGGCGTGGAAGGAGTGGTGTAACTCTCTTCGATCGCTAGAGGATCTCAAAGTTGCTCGCTCATACAGCAACAGATCGCTCAAGACAGCAAGACGAATAGAGCTCCACACCTTCTGCGACGCCTCAGAAATGGCCATCGGTGCCGTCTCATACCTAAGAATGATCTTGCCTACCGGTGAAGTTCAAGTAGCCTTTGTGCTCGGCAAGGCTAAGCTTACACCATCCCACGCGACCACGATTCCCCGCCTCGAGCTATGTGCAGCCGTAATGGGAGTCGAGATAACTGAGCTCATCACTGAAGAACTCGATGTCAACCCGGATTCAGTGACCTACTACTCGGATAGCAAAGTCGTGATAGGATACATCACAAACGACTCACGCCGTTTCTATGTCTATGTTAGTAACCGCGTGGAACGTATTCGAAGGTCGTCAGCACTGCATCAGTGGCATTACATCCCTACCCAGCTAAATCCGGCAGATCTAGCAACTCGATCTGTCGAAGCAAGCGCCCTAAAGGAGAGCACATGGCACACAGGGCCGAGGTTTCTGTACAACAACGGGCCAACAACCTCAACTCAAGAGGGAAACTCCGCCGCAGAAATGCTACCTGATGACCCTGAAGTTCGCCCATTAGACTTCAAAGTATTAGCCACTCAAGTGGAGATCTGCTCGAATCTCAAATCGGAGCGGTTCTCCAAATTCTCACAATGGTCGAATTTGCAAGCTGCAATCGCAAAGTTGATCACTGTCGCACAGTCGTACAAGAAACCTCGGGCTCAGGAAGAAGTCCCTCCACAGTCTACGCAATTGAACGAAAAGGCAAGGGCCGTGATCATCAGAAGCGTCCAGCATGATGCCTTCGAGAAAGAGTTCGGGTGTCTTAAGCGTTCAGAAAAGCTTCCTAAGACCAGTCCCTTGGCAAAACTGTGCCCCATCATCGACAAGGATGGATTACTTCGGGTCGGCGGCCGACTAAACGAAGCAGATCTCACCAATGAAGAACGTCACCCCCTCATACTGCCGAGATCACACCACGTTACATAACTCATAGTCAAGCACTATCATGCTAAAGTAAAGCACCAAGGAAGGGTCTTCACCCACGGCCTTATTCGAAGCAGCGGCTACTGGATTATAGGAGGAAAGAGATTGATCAACAGCATTATCGACAAATGCCTCAAATGCAAGAAGTTGAGGGGTCAACGCCAGACTCAGAAAATGGCCGACCTCCCTGCTGAACGTCTAACCCCAGCACCCCCATTCAGTTACGTGGGACTCGATGTGTTTGGTCCATGGCAAATTTGCGCAAGACGCACAAGAGGTGGCCTTGCTCAGAGCAAACGCTGGGCCGTACTCTTCACATGTATGACTACACGCGCAATTCACATAGAAGTCATCGAAGCCATGGACACTTCAAGCTTTATCAACGCCCTTCGCAGATTCCTACCAGTACGAGGACCGGTTATCCAGTTGCGTTCAGATTGCGGGACTAACTTTGTGGGTGCATGCAATGAGCTCCAGGGAGTGCTACAGAAATCGGACGTCAATGCCGTACAGCGCTACCTACTCAAGCAAGGATACGAATGGGTCTTTAATCCTCCCCACGCGTCGCACGCAGGCGGAGCATGGGAGCGAATGATAGGAGTAGCAAGACGTGTACTAGAAGCTATGTTGACAAGCATCCCCACCAAACACCTTACGCATGAGGTGTTGACCACCCTAATGGCAGAAGTTACGGCTATTGTGAACGTAAGACCTCTAACTCCTGTCTCTAGTGACCCAGAGGCACCAGAGATCCTCACACCAGCCACGCTGTTGACTCAGAAGCCGCAACAGCTCAAACCAGCAGCTGGAGACTTCAGTCCTGCAGATCTCTGTGGGAAACAGTGGAAAAGGGTCCAACATCTGGCCAACGTCTTCTGGTCGCGATGGCGTAAAGAATATCTTCCAACTCTACAACCTCGAAGAAAGTGGCAGAACGCTTCTCGTGATCTACAAGAGGGCGATCTAGTCCTCCTTTGCAGTAAAGACACCACAAGAAACAACTGGCCTCTTGCAAGAATTGTTAAAGCACAACCCGACCGCGATGGTAAAGTGCGCAAGGTCGACTTAGAGACCGCTAAAGATGGAGTTAAGAAATGCTACAGAAGGCCAGTGTCAGACATCATCCTCCTGCCGAAAGAAAAGGATCAGTAATAAATAGCCACTCTCATTTAATTTTTTTTATTCAAGACACATGTATAAGTTTTTAGTGGTATCCCACAAATACCAGACGAGGAGTGTGCTGTCACGCCATATATGTTTATTTGAACTAGGAGCTAGAGACTCCTCGAGTATTGTACGTTTTTTATACACTTGTTTTGTTTTGATTTCCGGTCACGACATTACCGGCATAATTAGCATTTTTACGATACTTATATTTGCCCGCAACCCTTTGTGATTGGACGATATTGATAGCTTAGAATATGCGTTAAGGACAATGAACATTGAAGCATTTAGTTTTAGTTTCAAGTCAGTCTTTTTGACGTGCACAACCTTTGTAGTATCATTCCGTTTTTACCACATTAAATCTGGTACGAGAATCAACGGATTTCTGGTTATACTGCCCTATCAAAGTCACGAGTACCGGCCGAGGTAGCGGAACATACAACCAGTTATTGTTTAGATAAATATGCAAAGTAAGCTGTTTCATTGCTATTAGTAGATATTTTTTGGGAAAAATAAACAAAATTAACAAAAATTAATGTAAAAATGACAATAAATTGGTCTAGAATTTTTGTTTCTTAAATAGTACTTCCAAAGAAAATAGAACTTGAGCCAGTTAGAGTGTGTGTTTTAATATATTCTATTTTTAAATTAGTTTCTACAATACTTTACCTCTTATTTTGTTGACTAAATGTGTGGACGTATCAATTTGCCCTAATACTATATATACCTGAAATTTTATTTCTCCCTTTGGATATTTTGGTAGAACACTTAGGATAATGTGAAATGTCTGCAAAGTTGTCAATTGATCATAAATTCAGCTGCATGGCAAAATCAAACAACTAGAAAAATATTGGTCTCCTCGCTATTGCAAAAATGTATCTCTATCTTTATTATATTTTGTTCCACCTCATTTTAAATTATCTGTTTTATTCTTGTATAAAATAATAATTAATTAGAATGCTAAGAGTATCAATAATTTTTGTAGTTATATTATATTATCTCAGTACCTTCGTACCAAATGAATTTTTTAAATATAATATAATATTGTAGATGTAAACTTAAATTCTCCGAGCTGCATGTTTCTGGTATCCCAGCACCTGATTTGTCTGTTACATTTTTTAGAAATGTATATTTCAGTAATAATGGGTGCAAATAAATGAACTGTTGTTGTGATGCTGTCTGAACACTTATTCAGAACTGAACCAGGAATCAACCATAGAAAGAGAAACAGAAACATGTTATTTCATAAGAAATCACATGGGCTTTTTTGCTCCAAGATATAGTAAATACCAGAAAGTTACTTAGTTTGTATTCTAATCCTGCTAGTCTCAGAATTTAGATAATATATGTATATAAACAATAAATATTTGTGTCGTAGTGCACTGTTTGCTGAAGTTCTTGTTTGCTTCTTCTCTCCAATATAGGATGGCAAAGACCATTCAATATGGAGTTCAATACTTCTTGAACAAGCCTGGTGTTTCATCACCTGAGGACTGTAGATTACTGTATTAGAGCTTTGCAGATTTTCACAACATGTTCTTCAAAACTTAGAGCTATCAAAACTGATATTACATGTGTTTATTTGTTTTAAAGGACTGAAATCAAATTATTATGCTGTCTCTTGTTATTGATGTGACATGTACAATAGACAATTTTCTAAAATTCAGCTTGAATTATTAGCGATAAAGCAAATAAATTTATTTGTTCAGCCTTGCCATGATTTGCTTTGTTCCCCTTAAATCCTCACACCGATCTAAGTTTCTAAGATATATCAATGGTATATTAGTTTATTCCAAGAGTTGTGCTTCATATAATAATAATAATAGTAATAATTATTGATATCACTAATGTTATTATTTTTTATTGTTCATTATATTATTATTATAAAAACTTGATTTGCTCATACTATGTTCAAGGGTATAAATAAACCCCATCTTCAACATAACATAATATTAGTTTCTGTAGCTTTTGAGGAAATGCTAAACTGCTATCCATTTCAATTATCTGTACTCCACAAAGAGGCTTTGATAGATTGTGCTCGTGATCCTGTTTTAATATACCACTAGCAGTGCTCATGTTTTTCTGGAATTATGCCAAAAACTGTGCTAGCACAATCTATTAAAGCCTATTCACAAATCAAGTTTTGTTTTTTTGTGTTGCCTGGTCAGCTCCCTCGCCCAAAACCTTATACCAAGTTTTTAAGACTTTGTTTTAAAAACTTTATCTACCACTTTTTGTTTTAAGCACAGGTTTTCATTCTTGAGTTTTTGAGCCTGTTTAGTTTTCTCAATTTCCCTTTCAAAGAAACTGTTTTTTTCTTTTTCAAGCTCTTTTATTCTTCTCAGCTTTTTTTCATGTTTTTGTTTGACAACAACATTCCTCTGTGTACTGTATGTAGGTAATTCAAGGGTGGATTTAGGAGGTTGAATGGAGGGCATGCCACCCCCTTTGGACAAGCAAATGATAAAAAATATAAGAAAGAGCTCCTGAGGTTATTGGACAATTGTATTGGCCACCCCCATTTCAAAAAACCTGGATTTGCTCCTGTTTTCATAAAAAGAATGAGTTTAAAAATGTTATGAAATACCATGTTGTATTCCAGTTTTTGTAAAAATGGAACAACAAAATAATGGATGGATGCGAGAAAAGGAATGATGGAGATGGGCAGTATTAATTTTGATGTGCACATCTTTTTTAATGCCAGCTTAGTTGCAGGAATTTTTCAGCATTGTATTTACATAATTTTGCATAAGTTTTGTCATATGGATACATCTCAGTTTAACTTTTCATTATTTTTGCTACTGTAACAATCAAAAGAATGGCGCAAACAAGAAGGAAAAAATGCAGTTGTTCCAATTCAACAAAACCATGTATCATTGAAAAAACGAATTAATATAAAAGTAATTGAAGCATCGCTTTCACGTGTGACCTTGACCCCAACACAAAGTAAATAAGGGCGGTAAATTTGGTGTTGTCCGTCACTTTTCGCGCGCAAAATAGAAATCGAATGAAATTTTGTGCTTCGAGGTGCTTCGCGCAAAGTATAGTGGATTGTTGTAGCAAAAACATATTTTTCTTCAGTTAAACTAATCGTCACAAGTGTTCGTTGCAAACAGCACGTCCATCGACAAGTTAGACCTGACCTGGCTGAAAGAAAAAGTACAGCGAGTTTATAGTTTGTCGAGACTGAAAGTCACTGCACTGAGGTCTGTGAAAAGAATATTGAGTCAGTGGGTTTTTCACGGGTTGTCATCTGTGCTTAACCACTTTTTCAAACAACACGGAACTCTTTAAACATTCCAAGACTTACAGGAAGCCCATTGATCCAGATTTGTCTATAGACTATATTCGTTACGAAGCGAAAGTTCAAGGTTTCTTCTTGAACCGGAAACTACGACGAAAACTCGAGATCGCTCACCCAGCTTCAAACAGTTTGTGCAAAAATCCGCCTGAAAATTATAAAGATCGCCTTTGATATTTTATAATATATTATATATCCAGTCAATTTTTTGAAATTTGGAGCTTAAAGAACCAGAAGTGACCTTTAATAAATGGAGCAAATATCTACTTCCGATCAAAATTTTCCTTTTTGCTGAAATGCTTGTTTGTATCACTTCATTAACCGCACACAATTTATTTGCTTTACAAAAATATCATATTTACTTAAACCTACACAAACTGTGGAAAGTATTTAATAGCTTTGTTAATTTATATGCTGAACCAAAACCAATTTGAAGCCAAGAAAGTTTGAAAAAGAGTGGCATGTTTTTGCTCACTACAGCTGCTATTTTGGAAGAGATCAAAATCTAATGTTTACTGCCCATGCGCGCCGTTTTTCCGCAGGATATTTGTTTTTAAAGGGCCCTGGGGCAAACGTAAACTAAACGCTCCACTGCCGATAAATAACATGATCAAGGGCATAAAACCTGGAAAGTGGGGTGGCCCTGTCGAAAATTCTCAGAATCTGAACACGTCGTTGCAGCAATATTGATTGCGGTTTCATCCAGTTATTGCTTGTCCTTCTTTGTCGAATGTTGTAAGAAAACTTGCAACTCGGGTCTGGTCTGGCGAATCAAGGTAAGTGAGAAATCGTGTTTTAAAAAGCCATCACAGTCAGGCGATGTCTTGCTACTCAACACTCGAACTTGACAGTGTGATTATCTAGTTTTTCTTTGTTTTCTTAGAAGCAGTAATATCAGTTGTCACTAATAATTTTGGTATCACACCGTTGTTGCTCGACCTTGTTCGTCAGTCGATATAGAAAGTCCTAACGGAAAGTTAAAATTATCTTATCTGGGAGCAGATAGATGATAAATCGTGTTAAAGTCATCGCATTTAGTCGGGCACCAATTATACCAACACCGCGACTTTGCCATTCTCCAACTGGTGATTGCAGTAGCGGAGCTCCATCGGCTGCTAGTTTAAATAGCTCCCAGAAACTTAGGAGCGGTGACCGAGACTGTAACAAGTTCTACTAAATTGGGTCGGTTCCCCGTTCAGCCCCATTTTATTTGCTTCTGTGAGTACATTTTCTCTTCTGATCAAGCTAGAGTACGTACGTATATCCTAGAGGCTAGACTCTTTGAAAGAGACATTTTGCCTGCAATTTTCGCTTGCGCAGACAAATTTGAGTTGTACAGAAGACAATAAACTTTTGCTCAGTAATAATAAGAACTAAAACAGCAATAGATCATCAGTAGGATATACATTCGCCACCACAAGACAAGAAGCGTTTCCGACTGAGTGATCGTGTTTCCCTTCTAATTTTCATCCCACTAAAGCTTCAAAATTCCCCGGCTCACGGCACTTCACCTTAGCCATGCTACAACTTTATGACATTTATATAAGGTAAACGATGACTCCTTAGTCTTTTCAAACCGAATAAAACCAACAAATATTGAAATAACATAAATTTTGATTGTCTATCTCACATGACGTGTGCACTGATATCGAAAGCGGAAACGGAAATTTTGTAAGAGGGAGTTTCTCTTTGCATTCTCGGAAAGATTATAAAGTCAAATTACAAGCTGTATTAATATCCTAAGTTTTTTGCATTTTGTATTTCATAAAGAATACAATGAATGGTCTGATTTTAGGTGAGTCAATATTTCTAGCAGTGGGTGATCATCTGAACGATCAACCAACTTTACACAAGTTTAATATATGTGCAGCTACATTGACTTGTTCAAAGAAGACTTTATCAAATGAGTTATGTCGATCGGGGCATCCAAACCCGAATTTGATTTTAAACTACATTCTACAACTTACAAGTTTAAGAATTAACAAATTACTTATTTGCCTTTTAAAAATATCGCAAACTGATGTATCTATTTTGAATATAGACACAAGAACCATTTAATATATATATCAGTTACAGAGAAATCCGCAGAGATTAAGTGAATAATGAAGCAAATATTTACGCGATTTCACCCACATCTCGAAAGAAGAAAACTAACTTCGGCTGAGGCCAAAATGAGAAATACAACTATGAGCAAATACAAAACAAACAGAGAACGCGAGGAAGATTTTGCTAATATTTCTTGTTATTTTTGAAATTTGGCTTTCAATCAGCTTGACAATGGATGAAAATGAACACAAATATTTACTCCGGAAAACCGTGACTAAGGAAAGCCTGGTGCTTTTCTCATTATACTCGGCGGTTACTTCATCATATTTAGTGCTTTCTTCACGATATGCGGTACTTCCACCATCAGGTTCGATGCATTCCATTTACTTTGTTATACTCGATGTTATGCGGTGCTAAAACATGCTCGGTGCATGCACTTTCCATTATGTTGGGTGCTTTCCTAATTGCTCGAGCGTAGCGAGAGCAGATCTAATCTCGACAATCTCAATGAGCCACGTGTTCGCCAAGATATTAGTGCATG
>JAOEHT020617076.1:0-15354 GCA_025448195.2 Parazoanthus atlanticus | reverse complement strand
CACAAAAATACCGGTATTAACACGATCTAACCATTACGCGCTCGTACCAATCTTTCTTAAACTCTATATCTCCTTTAAAACCGTAGTCGTGTTTTTTGCAACGGGTTTCCCGTCCTTAATTTTATATCAGACGGATCACTGTCAGACAGATTTCCGTCTTGGATGGGTTTTTCGTCTCTAGAAAAATGTTATTATTATCGTAAGCTTCGTTATAATTTTATTTATTGCAAACCATTGCACTTTAACAATTCCTTTGTTTACTTTATTGATAAAATTAATATTAAGAAACCATTCAACTGGCGAACCTAATTGTAGTTTATAATGACACCTTCTAACGAAGTTGTTTGTGTTTTACCAGTTGCTTGATTGGGCTATGGACATGCTGAAGTTCCATGCAGATCGGAAATCCGTTCTTGAGGTAAGAAATTAATAAAGAAGTGGCAACTTTGAACACCGTAGCAGACTATTTTTTAAATAAAACGGCAGTCAGTAATGCGTATATCCGACCGAGACGCCTACATTTTGTTGTTGCAGGTGGAGTTTGAGGATGAGGAGGGCACTGGGCTGGGACCATCCCTGGAGTTCTATGCCCTGGTGGCGGCCGAGCTGCAACGCAAGAGCCTGGGGATGTGGCTATGCGATGATGACGTGCAGGACGAGATGGAGAGAGAGGTTGGTCACTAGATACCAGGCTACATGACCGTAGAGAAAGAAGTCAAGAACTGGTCATTGAACAAAATCGTATTTGGACTCTCTGATATGTGCTCTGTTTGACGTCTTTAGACAACACGCAACCGAAAATTTTATATCTGAAATTTACAAGACTATAAGGAAATATGTGGCATTTTTTCCTGTGTGGCAAGATCTTGACACACGGTTTATCGGTTGTACTTTCGAATGTAGACGTTTAAAGCCCTATCCAAACGAGGTGCATGTCCATATAGGTCAATGCCAGTTTGTAACTTGCGTGCAACTTGCGCGTGGTTTGGCCACCGACTTGCAATGACTTTCATCGACTTTGAACAAGCTCAAATTTAAATGCATGTTGATGCAAATTCTTCTTCGTTTGATCTCACAACACAAGCTTGTCACACATCAACACAAGTCGTTTACCAAACGAAGCGCAAGTTTGAAGGTCAAAACTTGCACGGAGTTCCACCAACTTGCGAGTCTGTTAGTCCAAGGCTTATCAAGTGATAAGTATTTCTCATTAGGGTTTTTAACCCTTTCCGGCATTCCCAAAGTGTCAAAAATGCGTTGCTAAATTCCTGTCAAAGTATTTGTCTCCCTACATTTCTTAATAATAAGCTGGTAGAGTTTTGCATTTCCTCTGAGATAGTTCGGATTAGGTGATCAATTTCTCTATTCTCAAAAGTAATTAACTTATTATATACTGATACTGTAAGGAGAAGATAGATGTTGATAAACTTGTGGGGGTGAAAAGGTTCATCAGTCCGATGTTCCTCAATGGCTACTCATTAGTGTCTTTTGCTGTCGGAGTTGAGGTTTAAAATACCTTATTCGTACTAATTTTTGTGAGTCTTCGTGATTTTAAAAAGGTCGCGAAAATAAAGGTTCGCGAAAAAAAGTTACCACGTGAGTTCTCATACTTTATGCTTCTTCCATTTTCGCGAAATTAAGTGCCCGCAAAACTAGTACGAGGTACTGGTATTTTACTCTATCCTGTATACACAACTTTCATAATTTGCCCCAGTGACCGTAAACAATAACTTCAAGTCGAGGTCAAGCTCCTAGTTCTCATACATTTGCTGTACTTTGGCCCTACTGGCCTCGACTCGATGTTTTTGTTCATGGCCACTGAGACATATTATGAAAGTGGTCTGTAGAGCTAATACCCAAATCATGAGTGTTATGTTACCTACATACACACCAGCCCAATGCTTGTGTTAACACAATACAGTGGAATAGTTAACAATACACCATCTCATATTTCAACATACTGTATTTTGCTGTTTTGCACTCCTTCCATTAGAACAATACATGTCACCATAGGCATCACACATACCTGTTATTCCACCCAGCATAATGAACACAGTACAGTAACCCTTCATCTGCTTCAGTGTCAGTAGATATTATCTGTCACAAAACAGAACACCATGACTGTTTAGTTTAACCTGTTTTGAGGACAACTCAACACACAGTAAATAAATAAAAATAAACTAAAAAAAATTATATTTTAAACAACTCAAACAAAAAAGCTCAAAAACTTTACAGCTTACTACATACCTTTGCTTCATACAATCTGTGATTTCGCCCTCTGCCATATTTAACCTGAATCTTGTCACCAATGGTGAAGTCAGAGCCAACACTTCCATCTTCAGACCGGCTTTCTGAAGTCTGATCACTTTCATCTGATGCAGTCCCCGGACTATTCACAACATCAACCGCTACCTCAGACTCGGGAGATTTTACGTCCGACTCAACCTCAACTTCAAGTTCTTCATTCTCATGCTTTTTAGTCTTTTCAGATTCCTTGCTGACCTTGCTGTCAGCTTGCTTGGCTTCATTTTGTCTTTCCTTTTCTTCAATTCTTAACGAGTTCCTAGAGGATCTACCAGTCCCACTTTCCTCAGAAGCCTTATCGTCATTGCTCCTTTCACTATCAGTATCTTTCCCAGTAACATCAATTCCTTTCTCATGCATTTCATAAGGGTACAGATATCTGCAACAAAGAGTTTCAGAAACCTTATATTGTTTTGAATTCCATTAGGAATGTGTCAATTGGCTAAAACAGAAACAATTTATTTACAGCTATTCCTGGAATACCTATAAATTTCAGTTCAGTTTCATAAGTAAACAAAGTGATGACATAGGGTTTGGTTCCGCTGAATATTTTTGTGGACTTGTCATCGTTACAAGTTTTGTCCTCATGACCTCACATGCTACTTACAAAACCACAAATTTTAAGAACATGAAAATAGAACTGCAAAGAACCAAGAGTATGTCAAGTGCTTGAATTGGAAAATTAAACAAATTTATGTCCAAACTTATGTCACAGGCCTATAATAAGACTACAAACAATACTTCCTGACTGGACTACAGTTGCTGAAAGGTTCATTTTAATAGTATTATAACAGTAAGCATTTTTACTTTCTTGAGAAACCTTCAGATGGGTCAATTTGTACCAAAAATGGCTGTATGAGTGAAAGAAATGCTGCAGTGTTTCTAATGGAGAACAGAAGGTTTCTTACTTTTTATAAGCCATCTTGATGTGGTGTGAAGCACTTGGAGGTATCGCAGGGATATCCATCCTGGAGTAGAGTGTTCGCCACTGAACTGCACTGGAAACCTGCAACATAAACAAGTCACACTATACTTTACACCTACGTTCACAGCCATCAAAACACTGATCAAACATAGATCTATAACCTTAGGACTTTCATATTATTTAGAGCTATAAAGTTAACATCTGGCTGTAAATTTTCTAGTTTTTTTACTTTCATGGTACTGAAAGTCTAAATCAAGTTCAAAAACTGATGTAGCAAGCCTACAGAAGAACAGAATGTCTCAGCAACAGCTCAAGGCATATTCTGCTATGTAGTACAAGACACCAAAGACTTGTTCAAGACGAATGTTAATTATACTTTCCAATCTATGGCTTTTCTAAACTGACCAATTAGAGCATGTTATTTTCCTTAACTATCAGTGACTTCACAACTGTGAGTAAAGGTCACTCACAGTTTGCAGTGAATTATCTGATTAACCACAAATCTGCTGAGGCAGTAATTATTTTATTTCTATAAAAAGAACAGTACCTTGTCCATGCCACCAATGTCTTTGACTAGATTATACAGCTTGTGTAAGTTTAAATCCTGATTTCCCAATACAGGAGAACGAATAATTGGGGTACCTGGAAAACAACTCCAGTTAGTAGCAAGTAATTCATGTCTAGACATGTTATCTAGTCAGTCAATAGATGACAACAATACACACTTTGTTGCCAAGATTTATAGCCATAATCAAATTACCATTCTCAGTAACAGGAAACAGGGTAAGCCAGAACAACATTTCTAAACAAATAAGGAAGGAGAAAAGCTCTAAAAGTTACAACTTTAACCATGGAAGAAAACCTAATACAAACCACTAACATAATACCAACTAGCTACCCTATTTTACTGTTGATAATAATTTGTTGACATTTTTCGAATTATCAGAAGAAATGAAAATTAAATTATTACCTTACAAATTATTTCTGTTGCATTGCAAGATGCAACATGGAAAAAACAAATTGTAAACAAACCATATTTCGATACTTGTGAATCAGTAAAGCAAGGTCATGCACATCAACAAAATTGTAGCTAAATTGTTCTGGTACTCAAAAGAATGATGTTTAGTGAAGGTGTTCTCAGTTATCGGTATCTTCATTTATTGAATTGGTAAAGCTCACTACCAAATATTTACTGAATGTGAGGAGAGGACTTTGGTGACAAGGCTTCACACAGTGGTGCAGAAACTTTGAGACATTGATAGTTCATATACATTTTAATAACAACCATTGTTACTTTAACTGATTGGTAACACTGTTCTTGATAATTGCTTTTTTTGAGTACTGCAAAAATAAGTTACACAATGTAGATATAATTACATAATTAATATTATTATTATCAAATAATGATTATTAATGTTATTACCAAATATTATTATTACTGTATTATTATTATTTATTTATTTATTACTGCACTGAAAGCTAGACTAATTACAGCATAACATTTCCTTCTTACAGTTGAATATTATAAACTTGCAATATTTCAAGTTTTCAAGTTCAAGTTTTGCTGAGATCATTAAATAAATATTAAATATTCTGGTCACAAGATCACATATAACAGTTAGTACCTCTTTCTTCCATAAATGCAAACAGTTTACGACTAAAAGCTCTCTGAATTTTAAGATCAGCAGAAGTTTCCTCATCCTCTGCATCCTCCCCATTACTGCTGTTTGTGTCTTCCCAGTTGATTGGAACTTTCCCTGTTCCTTCATAGGATAGAGCACGTTCTATTGCTGAAATGCAAAATAAGTGAGGATTCAGTATTATTTTGATTACAGCTGATGGTAGCTCCCATCTGTTTAACATTTTGCTGTGCAATTTTACAAAAGGCTTTCTCCTATATCATAATTGTGGATTTGTGCCAGGTGTTTATGTTACAACAACGTTTCCAGTGTGTTTCCATCTGAGGTTTTGTTTCCATGGCAACTTGAGAGGAGCCTCAAACACATCCTATTTTGAGCATTCAACTGCATTTTACTTTTATTTTTTATTGCTAAAAAAATATTTAATATACATTTATTAGGGGCACATTTGAGTCAATTTTAAAAAAATTCTGTAAACAGGTTTTGGCACTACCTTAATATCTCACAAAATATAACTGTTAAACAGATTATCAAAAAAACTGCTTTTAAAAAATGTGCTCTTAATAGTAAAAGGAGGTATCATTCAAAACAAGGGGGAAAAAGCACACCCATAAAAGTACCTTATTCTGTTAAAACTCTACACTGAATTTCTCTGTAAAATGAATACTGCCACCACTCACCAAGCTTCAGAGTCCTGTTGTCTCCTTTTAATGCACTGGAAACATGTTCTACATTGCGCGCAAACTTCTTAGTGTTCTTCACATTGATGACATGACTGAAGGAAAATTCAAAATTATTAGGTAGTGCTGACATATCAAATGCCAAATCACACATTTGTTACCAATGCACATGTTAATTGCTACTTAATTATTGTGGTTTTGTTGTTGTTGTGAAGTTTCTATTGGGCTGGCCAATCAATCTTGTTTCAAACAGAGCTGAATTTTGCTGCAGTTAAGGAGACACTGTTCCAACCACAAAATTAACAAATCTGCAGATCTGTGAACCATCATTGCTAAAAAAATTTCTTTGGACATGCTGTAGGCCTGTTAGTCCTTGTTTATGCTCTACCAGACAGTATACCTGTACCATTCTAGAATTGTATTTTGAGTGGTCACATTACACTGCACCAGCTATTATTTTTAGGGTTGGGGTTATTGTTGGGGCCATTAGTCTAGTGTTATTTCAGCCAATCTTGTGTTTCGTTTCAATCGGTACAACCTGGCTCATGCCAGATAGGATTTTGTGGCTGATTGCAATACAGTATAAGCTGGAGCAGTTCTTCACAGAACAAAATCCTATCCAATATGTGACATATCTTTATCTTTCCAAAGTATTGCATCTCGCATTTAAAATGACACAAAAAGTGTGCCAGAAAAAAATGTTCCCCAAGCCTAAACTGAAGGCTATCCACAATGGTTTTACGAAGGCACAAGAGTTATCCAATATATAGTATTAACAAGGCTATAAATCTGTTATGTTTGGTTGGTGACAGTTTAAAACAAACTTCAGAGCAATGGAAAAACCACAAAAACTTGAAATCAATATTGTCATAAAAACAGCATTAGTGCTTTCATTTCAATGGATGTAGCTAATCACCCCTACATCATCTGTGTCAACACCTAAGGCCTGACTCCTACAAATGGGGGTGGAAACTAACTTTTTCAGCACTTCCAGCCAGGTGCACCAGTAGCAAAAGGAATCCACCAGCCCAACAAACAATTCACCAACTGATAGTATTCTCTTATAATCCAAAATTGTGTTTGTTAACTTAAGATATGCATTTTAAGTGTGCTAAAGGCTTAACTTGTCTTTTCAAAGGTAAAATTGTCCTTGTTCCGCAATGAACATCTCTCTATGTAGCAAATCTACAATGTATATCATTCAATGGATTGCGATATACGCCCTTCATCATTGATACAAATACAAAATTAGAGATTAACAAAAAGTTCATTTCTAATTAAAGTGAAACAAAAATAATAATAATAATAATAATAATACTGGTTTATTGATAATATCCACTGTGTGGCTCTTACATTATCAACCACTTGACAAGCTACAATACATTACAGTTACATTACAAACTAAATAACAAAAAAATTGAATCAAAAGAGACACAAGTATGATTGTGTATTTTTTTCTGCAAAACGTAAAGGCCAGACAGGCTGGTGCTTCATGAAATCTACCGGCTCCAGGTGAAATTTGGCGGCCACTGGACGTCGGGCCGGTGTTAGTTTCCATCCCTGTACAAATATGGATCTCTGACTGGTAGTATTCCGATCAAAAGTTTGCATTTTAAAAACATAAATTTGAATTCCAAAGGTTTTGCATATATTGCTGAAATGTGAGAGAATCCCACATGTACACACACTAATTGGTTGTATAAATGACAAATAATTATGGCATAGATACAAATCCAAGCCAATGTCAAAGTACCTCAGTCTGTGTTTCCTAGTACTAGTTTAAAGAGATTGTCACCAACAGTAAATACTTACTATTTTCCATCCTTAAATGAGCGAACAAGACACTGATCTTTTGTCTTGATCAAGTGACTGTCACTGGAATTAGGCAACACCCCCTGTACATGGAGAAGTTAAAAAGAGTTTCAGAATTTGAAAAAATTACATGTTAAACATTTTGGACTAAGCAAGATCAATCAAGAAATATCTGTTGCTATAGAAAAAGAAGTAACACTGCAGTCATCCCTCATGCTTTAAACTTAATCGATGTGTTGGGCAGACCTGAGAGGAGAGAGGTCAGATAAACAACAGCACCCAGCCCACCTGGTTAGGGAGTTTGGGTGTGGGACAAACTACCCCACCCCGTAAAAAAACTTTTTAAAATGGATACCCTTGCTGCTGTGGATCCTATGAGACTTGCACATTCTACATTTTACTGGCAGAATTCAGATGAGGGTCTAGATGAATTATTTGTGATTTCTTGGAGAAGGGATGGTGCAGTAGCAAAAGATAATAAACAAAAGTAAAAAAAACTCATTGTGGCGTCAGGTCCCATAGCAGACAACAAGTAACAGGAGAATAGAACAAAACAAGCAAAACAGCAAGCTGAACTCACCAGGCCTGGAAACCATGTCTGTTTCTTCTTTTCATGGTTCTCAACCACTACTACCTGAAAAGTTCAAAATACAAAAACATATTTAATGCCTTAACTATCAATGAGCCGCATTTATAAGTTACTCAAATGCCAAAACTAAGGAACCAGGATGCAGAGTTACTATTAAAAGCAATAATGTGTTCCTTCTGCTAAACAAGAGGTAGTTAACTTAATTGCAGGGTTTTTATACACCTTTGCAATTTTGAAAATCCAGGACTTCCAAGAAGTATTTTATGTTTTCCAGGAATATTTTGAAATCACACCAAAGAGAAATATGAAGGTTTTGCTTCGCTATAATCAAAAGAAAGTCAATGTTCTAATAAAACATATTTAAAACATGAAAATGAAAAACCGATTATTTTAAAAGTTTTGTAATTTAGTTCAATTTTCCAGGAGTTTTTCAGGAACCAGTAAAAAATTCCAAGGCTATTCTAGAAAGAAAATATAATTCCAGGATTTTCCAAGAATTCAGAGGCATACGAACCACTCTGCTCTTGAATATATTCTTAAACAACAAATTGCAAGTTTTTAAAAAGGTGCACTCTGAGGTGAAGATTTTGATCTTCATTTAAGTCTCACACTTTACACCAAGTTTCTTTAAAAAAATTACTCCAATGTGGATGGTACCGGTTAATCCTCTTTTCTAAAAGTCTCTTTTAAAAATGATTATCTAAAGCTTGTCTTACATCTGCCTTATCTTTTTTCAGTATAATTATTGTATCTCATCACAGGATCTAAGTGATTGCACAGCAAAAACACACATTTCCTCTACAACCCTTATTCCTCAAGACATATAAAATGGACAATCATTAAACTAGAGCCCTATAATTTGGTGCTATTAAAGTAGACATATTTTATTTACCAGTACTTACAAGCATCACTGGAACCTTGATGAACAAAACTACTCAAAATCTTACAAGCTCTGAGTGATATAATCCACCCCTTGTCTCACTTACCTTTCCAACAATGCTGTCATTGAAAAGGCTTTTCTTCTTACTGGGAGGGGGTTCTCCATCATCTTTCTCAGTCTCAGAATCCTCCATACTATGAAAAAGACAAATTGCTAATTAAGACACATGTTTACATACATGTAACTATTCTAGGAACAACGATTTGTTCACATTTTTTTGCTTATCACTGTGGAGAAAGTGAAGCAGCTTTTTTAACCAGGCTTACAATCCCCAAAGTACTAAATTGCTAAGTTCTCATAACTTGTCTCCATACATTTCTTCATAATGAGTTGGGAGCACTTTGCATTTCATCTCAGAGAGATTGGAATGGGTGATAAATTATCTTATTCTCAAAACTAACCATTCTGATTATACTGATACTGTAATGAGCAGAAAGATGTTGATAAACTTGGCAGGAGTGAAACGGTTACGTTAAAACCTTTTATCAACTCTTGTTTTCTTTTCAGCCTGCATACATGCACACGGCTGCGAGGAATTATTACAGACTGCAATAATATTGTATTTATTGCATTCGTAATCTGTAAAATAGGATATACTATTTTTATCTTTAGTTATTTAATAAAGACAAGTATATATCATTACCTGGAAATTACTAATCATTCATACATATAAAAAGCAGCAGTCAGATTGCTATTTTAGGAGATTTACTAATGAACATGTACAGATCTATCCCCCCCTCACAATATTTTGCCCTGACTATTGCTCCCAATGATTCCTTCACTAGTCCATTATTTTCTGGTCAAGAAAACAAGCTGTATTTGAATTTCTATCTGGCCTATTTTTTTAACACTTTTGTTTAATGGCAGACCCCAGTGAAAATCACATTATTCTTTTTGACTCAGGCTTCCTCTCAAAACATCTTATTATCATTAGTAATATTTTGATAGTTATAATTAATATTAATCGATACTAATAGATACCTCACTGCCTGGCTCAGTCTCCTTTTTTTCCTCTTCTTGCCATCCTAAAATGAACAGGAAAAATTAAGATGTCTAGTTGTGATAAACTTAAAAATAACATATATTTGTAACCTTTTGGTTACTCTCACAATCATGCACAATAACTACATACAACTCCCACATGGAAGCAAGGCAAGCATACTGTATTGTTATGACAGGACACTGGAATTGTGAACACCATAAATCTAAATGTATTTAAGCAGTTTGGGCACAGTTTTTTATTTAACTTGTAAGTGATATCATGCTAGTGGAGCATAACATTGAAACTGTTTTTTTTCTGGAAACAGGCTTCAAAATTGGGGTGTGCATTTTACACAGGTAAATACCATAGCCCCCTCGGTCGCTACTATTTCAAGGTGGCCAGAGGCTAAAATAGGCCCTGGTGATGGTCAAATGAATTTCGAACCCTGATATTCTTCCTTTCATATTTTCTTGAAACGGTAAAAATAAAATATTTGTTCTTGTTAACATTGTTGCTGTTACATGCGCTTGGCTAGAAACATCACAGCAAATGTCTGTTGATCTTCACTCCCAGTGCATCTGGCCACTGAAAAAAACTTAACACCAGTACACGCACTTCCAACTGATTCAAAATAAATGTGTCGTGTCACTAGTGCTACAAACCAAATTTTAGTTATTGGGGGTAATTTTAAAAAAATAGCCCATTTCTGAATTACTCTCCACTGCTCACAAACAAAACCTTCAAGTCGAGGCTAGGTGCTCACTTTTCATACATTTGTTGCATTTTTGAGCACTTGGCCTCAACTCGATGCTTTTGTTTGTCGGCAGTGGAGCGTAATTCGGAAATGGGCTATTGGCTAAACATATTTACTTCGAGCTATCCAGTTTTGGGTTATCAAGGGTACGAGTTATCAAAAGTAAAATACAACAAATGAGTGAAGCAAAATCAGGAGATTCGAGATAGTGCAAGTTGCAAGAAGTCATTGAAGTCCAAGTGACTGAAATCACCACTGATTACAGATCGATGCATATTTCAAGAAATGAGGCTAGTGTCATAATGTGATCAGACACTCACACATCTTTTTCTTTTCTTGAAGAAATAACTATATTATTAGAAAGATTTATGCAAAGTTTACACATTCACTTATCTTCAACATCTTTTTCTTGTGATAACTTGTTACCCATGTTTCTTCAAAAACATAAAATATACAGGCAAAAGTTACAATACCTGCATTACTGGAGTGCCAAAGTTTTCAGGATCAGTCAGTGGCAGGTGATCTAACGTCTGCAAAAACAAGTGTGAATGGAAAAGTGTTGTTACTTGTTACATCTTGAATGAACACTGATATCTACGAACTACAACACGAGCAACGTATATCATTCGTTTGTGTTCTTTCTGCCTTACCTCGCTGACGTTAAAGTGTCTTTCTCCCTTCAGACACAGAGAAGTTCGTCTTAATGTTCTTTCGTCCCCATCATCGAACACTAAGGAAAATGAACAACAATTTAACTAATTTTCCTTTATAGTTTGGCGATGTACCAGAATGCTGAGCCACAAAACAAGCAACATAAACTGGACAGTCCACACAACAATGGTGAAAAATTTAACTTACCGACTGTATAGACACTTGCATCTGTAAGTTTGACAATTACTGCTTCTTGGAATTGTCCATCTTGGCTCTTGGCTTCTACTGTACTTCCCACCTAGAAAGAACAGTCGATTTTGCAAAACAAAATTCAGCTGGTTTGAGGTGACATGACAGTTGAAGCTTTCATATCACAATTTCCACAACACAGAGAGCAGTGACAACGGGTACAAACAGTTCTATCACTGAAAACGAAACCAAATTACCGCAAAAACTTACCTTCAAGGTTCCCTTGATACAGTCATCGTTTACTGTAACCGAGCCATTGGATTTACTGAAAGTGACCTAAAAAACAAAGACACAGTTAAATGTGAAAATGATAATGTTTTGGATCACAAAATGTCTCTCGGTTGAAAAATCTCGAACGAAAACACCAAGCAGAGAGCATCACTTTGTGCTCGCTCGTCTCACCTTGCACTTAACAACTTTCTTCACACTTTTAATGCTGGCTTCACAGAAAGCCCCTCTATATTTTGCACTGACTTCTGTTCCAACGGTCAAAAATGGTGGCTCTTCTCCGATCTGGGCCTACAGATAGAACAGAAGAAAGAAAGCAGAAGTGAATGAGATCGGAGCAGAATGACGTGAGCGAAGGTTTGCTTTGAATTATAAATGATCTTATTCTGCTACTTCTAGTCTCCAACGAGTTGTCTACACTCTTAAGTGATGAATCTTTAGCTGACTTTGGTTTTGATCTTTAACTTCGAGTAAAAAATCAATTCTGCTCAAGCTTGCAAAGACGAAATCAACACATATTCACTTCGCATGCAACCAGAACCAGTGAATACAAATTGAAGCTTGATTCATGTCACAAATTACTAGTATTTCTTCAGTTCAGCATAAAACCTCGAACTAAAACATGTAGCAAGTCGATATTACTTTGAAGTTCTACAACCACATTCCTAAGTCAAAGGAAAAATAGCTGCTTTCGCGTCTTTGCAACGTGTTCGACCATACTCTCGAGGTGAGTTTCTCTGGAACAAAAATTTCGTAAACAAAACGATTATCAACCGCTGAACGAAGGTTGCAGGCAATGTAAAATGCAACCAGGTTTCTGCTTATTCTTATAAAACTATCTACAAACTGCATACTGTTACAAGTTTACAACTCATGATGCTTTTTATAACAAAATTGTCCGCTGAAATGGTAAGATGATGGAATTATACGACAATAAACAACAGAACTTTGAGTAAAACCATGCTATGATCACAATCAATAAAACACTTTAGCATTCCTCCCAGCATCTTTCTTACTTTGTTACTGTACAAGGACTATCTTAGTCCGAAATTATAATCCTTCTACAAATAATCATTCTCTTAGTGTACCACAGAACAAATTACAAGGTTTAAAGAAAGTTTGAAAGGATTTCCCACAAGAAAAACAACATAGAATTTCATAATCATTTTGAAGGTTTTCTCCACAAAACAGAGAACACCGACTACTGTGACACGCATGTATTCGCCAAAAAACCATCAAGTTTTGATTCCCAAAGCCAACAGACAGGAGTTTAGAACATATCTGCATAGAGAAAAGATGGAATACTGACGAGACATGAGAACTAAACACACTTTTATGTTCAAAATAAAGAAACTTGAAACGGATTGCATGATTGTAGTACTGCAGTCAAATTCACAATGAACATCACTAAAAATTTCTTAGACCAAGAGATTTATGATCGAGAGAGTCAAAAGTTAATTGCACTTACCATAAGAAACAAACTTCCAGTTTGTGTAGCTGTCTAATCAGCTTGTTTGGTAATCTGTACCTCCGATCTCCGAGTTAAATTTAAAAGAAAACTTGCAACTGAAGAGAAAATCACGATGGCCGACAGCACAAGGACGCTCGACTTACCCTCCTCACCAACTTTCGTTGGGGGTCCTGTCATCTGATTGGCCAATAGCTGCGCGGAACCCACTCCGCTGCATGGCTTAATAATTAACCTTACCCATATATGGAGAGTTAAGAACGTGTAACTGACAACTATAACACTTCCTGTTAGATACCAACATCCGCTTTGCCGCGAAATTTGACATAATTATACTTTTGAGCAATTTTTTTCGACCAGCTGATTTCTAAGTATTCGGGAATTACAGTTTGAATGCTTGCCTTTTTATCCCCGAAGCTATTTCTATGTCTTAGGCTAGTTCAACAAAACGTGGAGCTCTTCTTGATTTTTGGATATCTTTGATAATAATGATAATAAAAATGGGAATCTTAACAAAACAGACAGGAACCCCTCAATGTATTATTCAAATGCGTGAAATGGATGGATCTGGTTGTTTAAATCCATACAAAAATAGTTTTGTGACTTATGTATCTGTTTTTAGCACATATAATTGTGATAAAAATTCTTCAATTTTACCAATCACTTTCTAAATTCTTTAACATCAATAATAACAACAACAATTATAATGATAGTGCACAATATCTATAGTGCCTTAACAGAAGTGTTCAAAGATGATTAATTCCTATTAAAAGAACTCTATAGTGCAGGAACTCACCAACCAATTACCAAAAATAGGTTTCATAAATACTATAAAATGGCAGTTTAACTCAATCTTTTTAAATACCCCTCACCATTTAATCTTGCAAAAATATTGACAATAATAACAATGTATAATTATTTATGACTCACGACACTCCAAAAGTAAATTGCGAGAAACGTGTTAAACAAATTTAATATCAAAAACAAAACCTACTACCAATCTAATTAAGTACTAAAGTGAAATTGATATCTAATAAAAGTACTAATTGAAACAGATATTTTAAATGCAATCACTTTTCTGGGTATGATTGCATTTGCAGGTGTCAAACTGAAAGTCAGAATATCTTAGTGCCCTTGGGCCAGTTGTTCATAAATTAAAACTGTATGTCTTATGTTTTTGCATAGGATTTTCTGTTTTAAAATGCCTGACATTAGAACAATGTCCAACACACAGCTTTGATACAACTGGGCCCTGGAAACCACAAGAATCAGTGGAGGCAGAACTGAGAATTAAAAAGCCTGGTTTTCACTAGTGGTGGCAAAAGTAGTAGAAAAGGAAGCTGAGATACCAAAAAATAGAAAGTCATATTTTCACAAAAAACAAAATCACAGAAGCAGAAAAGACATGTTTACATTGCATAATCCTCGCTTGTTACTCAGTTCATCATTGTGGCACCTTCAGTTCTTTAAAACGATCATATGAAGACGCCAAACAATCAACAGCTGTTGTTGCAACAACCTCTAAATTGTTTGTGCCTATTCCACAAAGTCCCCTGGGGGATTTGGTTGGGGGACGCCATCCAGGCTGTAAAAGCCTGACCTTGTTTATAACAAATGTTGAGTATTTTTCCTACCCTCTACCAAAAGAAAATAATTTCTGCCAACTGAAATTATCCCCGGAGAAGCTGCTTACCCTGTCTATGACAGTAACACGGTGAGAAGTATGCCCTATTAAAAATTATCTGCCAAAAAGAACCATACCCTGTTTATGAATGTAGGTTAAAAAACCATATCCTATCAGGTAGCACATCCAAACATTGTGCATAAATGGGGAGGAATCCCCCACTGGGACCTTTCCCATCTTCCTCTGCCCCAAACAAACTTTAAATTCGAGGACTTTTTAAGGAGTTCAAGGAGTAGCACGAGTTCTGTTTTAAAGTTAAACAAACAACTCACAAAATGTGAGCTTTCCAACTACAACCTGAGGCCCAGAGAGGTACTCAGTTGTAGAAGTGTCAAGGTGAGTTCCCCCTTTTATTGTAATTGGCACACTCACAAAAGGCTTATTAGCAAACAGAAGGATGCATTTCTGATCTTCCAGACTCTTCCCTGCTGCACCGCCCCCCCCCCCC
>JAOEHT020616967.1:0-15357 GCA_025448195.2 Parazoanthus atlanticus | reverse complement strand
TAATAATCAAAGTGGAACTGAATACCTCTATTAAAACACAGCTCACTAAATTATACTGTATTCTCTCATACGAAAACAATTCTGCAATAATTTCGTTGCTTGTTCAAATGCCCAGCCCTCCCCCTGGTTCAAATTCCCGGCCCCCGGGCACTTCCTAACGTCAAATTCCCGGCCCCCGGGCAAAGGGTTTCGTCAAATGCCCGGGGGTTGTCCGGGGGGGATGTTGAAGTTTCGAATTGATCGATACATAATTCAGTTTGAGATATGGAAACAAGAACTTACCTACCCAAGTAAATGATACTAGGGTTGAAAATGATACTAGGTTAAGCGTCATTTTTCTATCAGAAAAATGAAGAAAGCGGCTTTTATGTTTTCTAAATTTATAATTGTATTTTGGGAAATTTATAAAACATTAAAATAAAGGACTTACTCCGGCTATAAATATCTCAAAAGCCGGTCTAATTCTTTTTCCGGGAGTTCTTTAAAAGGCTCTACTATCTCAAAAATGTATCTCCAAATGTAAGATATTTAGAACTTTTGGCGAGATTTTTAAAATATCTTGAAATATCAGTCCTAAATCTCAACCCATTGGAATACAAATTTTCATTTACGGGCCTAATCCCCTCCGCAGTAGGCTTAAGCCAATTCTGCTCGTCAGTAAAATGTCTTATACTGCCTGTAAGCACTACTCGCAAAAGTTGCTTATTTTGATAGGACGTGGACACGGCTTTTCTGCTTGCATTCTACTCAATAAAATCTTAACTTTACAAGATCTGTTTCATAGGTCGCTTTTCCGTGTACGTTACTCATTTATTGTTATCTCCCTAAAACCAAGTAGCTACAATACAAGTTTGCTTATAAGACACCAGATAAATTTGGCTGATTCTCGCCCTGTGTTTACGTTTTCATACATTCCCCTTAAAACCGATTTGGGCAAATCTGAGTCCCGGTGTTCTTATAAAGTTTGTTATTACAAAGAAAAATATGTGTAGGTAGTGATATCAGACTCAATTTCAGATTTCTGATGTAGTTTTAATGGCCAAAGTTTTGTGCTAAAGAATCGATGTTCAGGTTTAATTTTTTTTTTCATTGCTCACTGCAGGTTCTTATTGATTATGCTCAATTTCTGCTCTTGTGCTCAAATCCCGCTCGAAAAATTTCCTATTCTGCCGGTATTCTGTCCGCTGTCGATGTCCGAACACTGAACCTTATTCCGCGGGCGAAGTATCACACTACAGGAGCCTTTTATGCGCTCTCGCTATACACAGCGTAACTGTCGAAGTATTCACGCAAACCCCGAGAAACTATACATTTGGGCAGTCTGAGAGCCTGGGTACGGGCCAATCAGAATTATTTGGGGCAATTGACCCTTTCCTGTTTGCGAGGTGTTTACTAATAATTTAGGAGGCTTTTCTGTGGGAATTCAGAGCTATGCCCTACCAGGGTTCACACTGAAAATGAGGAAGGAAATCCATGACTTTTCCATGACCCAAAAATGCCGCTTTCTCGACGTATTTTCGCTCAATAACAAGGCGGATGTTTGAAACTTGCACATAACTAGAAATAGTTAGGCAAAAAATATTTAACAGTCCATGAATTTTCCATGACCTTCGCCATTTTTTCCAAATTCCATGACTTTTCCAGGGCTGGAAAATGCATTTTCAAATTCCATGACTTTCCATGACTTTTCATGACCGTGTGAACGCTGCCATCTCTTGACAATAGTTAACGCTTTCTCGCAATCAAAAAACGTTTTCTCAATAGTACAGGAAATGTTTCATTTGACAAAGAACTTACGAGAAACACCGATCACTCGTCAGATCAACTACTGATATCTGTATGTTTTGGACAACGTTAGGTAGGTTTATTGCTTCAGCTTCCTGATTATGTAAACTTACGATCTGCATTGAAATTGATTGAAGTACAAAACTTGAATAATAACTAAAACGTTTATGATCACTCTTTTGGTCGAATTGTCATATTTGCAAATTCCAACACCAGGGTTCGTACACTTCCGGAGTTTTAAAACTCCAGGACTTTTTCCAGACTCTTTCCAGGAGTAAATATTTTGTAATAGCCAAAAAAAAATACTTTGCAGAAAACTCATAATGAACCCTGCATTAACAGAGGACTAACTTCCCAATGATCATAGTTTTCAAAGCAGAAGAAAACGTGATTTCCCAGCGCGCTAAATTTATTTCATTTTCCAGGAATCAGTGTAAAATTCCAGGACTTTCCCTGCAACACGAAATTTGTTTCCCGCCATGCATCGCTCAGACCGCGCAGACTTATAGTTGATGAAAAAGCAAAAAGAGCAATTTATTTAAGAAATAACAGGTTTTGGCCCGGCAGTATATTTTCCCGCCCGTTTGCGTAAACACTGTTAATTCATTTTGCAGTCGCTTTAGCACATGTTGAGATACCAAACTTTGTCTCAGATTTCTTTTTTATCGCTCTGACAGTTTTTTTAGTACTTTTTTCCTCTCTCTCTTTCTCAATTCCAACTCTCCGGCAAACGAGCCTGTTCGCAACCCATACAGTTCTCTTACTAGTTTCAGGGCCAGCCTTCGTACTTTGGACATGTGTGGTGTAATCCCTTCTAGCCATTACTATTGCTAAGAACGATTACTACCACTGCCTTGCGCATTAAATCCAAGCTGGAGTTTGCGCAGTATTGATTTAGATCTAGATTTGTACTGTTGCCCCAACCGCTTGTTTTGCAAGATTTTGATGGACCCAATCGAAAAACGGTTTAGACATAATTTTAAAAGCGACACAAAATCTCGTTACAATTTATTTAAATATTGTTCACTTCACTTTTGTATTGGATGTCAAATCCGGTTCGACAAATTCTTATTGTAGCAGTACACACGAACAGATACATTTTCTGGTCATCTTCTGGTCATTTTATGAGGTATATATATCACAAATCTTAAAAATTTAATTCTAATTATCAGCAGCAGTTTCACTTTCAGTTACATAATTCTTGTAACAGAGAACAAGATCGAAATACTCTACCTGCTTTCGTACATAGTAGCAATGGAGAAATTCAGTTATACAACTACAAGTTTAGCTCATTCAAAGTCCAAAGATCTACAGATTCATCAACTTTTAGTAGTTAACAACATGTAAAAAGACAAATGTCATGTCCAATGTTTTTCCCTCACAAAATGGAAGCCATATTATTTATACAGTAAAAGCACATCGTGTTTCACGTATAATATCAAATCTAAGCAGCCTGTTTCTTTTGTTCCAGTTTGAGTCTGAGACTCTCAGGCATCTCTGGGGGTGGGGGTCGGGGAAGTCTGAACGCCACTTTCACGGAGTCATAGATGAACCACTGAAGGGCAGTGAGAGTGCCAATCATGATGATACGCGGTCCGAGACCCTTCCACAAACCTGCAGGCAGAAATACCAGTCATTTACTTTTCTACAAAAAGATACTTTTTTTTAATATACTGAAACTTCAGCAGAAACCCACAATTTAGCTGCTACCAGGACTTACGTTATTAGAATTAACTTTTATTTCAGCCATATCATATTGATTATGCCAGGTGGCCATTTCAACCAGAGAAACGTTTAAATTCACAGTATTTCTATATATGTTTATAAATTGTAAACCAATTTAATTAGTTGTTTTGCGGATGCTTTTTGGTCAAAATAGAATTGTAGGGGGAGGAGGGGTGGCAGTGGACTCATATTATGTAGCCAACGCATTATTCTTGTAATCCCATACCTAATGACTTTGATTTTTTTTTCTGTTGAAGAACCACATCCAAAATGGTAAGAAAAGCCTATAATCCCTGCTGGGGGTAAAAACATTTCCCCCTCCCTTCCTGGACTTAGAGGGGGGAAAGTGACCAGAAAACTATTTTGTTATGTAAGATTAGACAGTGTACCAGACAAAAAGTCTAGAAATTTCCCAGTATTTTGATAAGTCATCTGAAATCGTCACTTTGGCCGTTTTTGCACCAAGCTCTTCAATCGTTTGGCCTCTTCCCTTACTGTATCTTGCCACTTTTCGCATTTTTGAAATTTGATATTTCCCCTGCATAAATTACAAAAATTGGGTAATGAACCATAAACTAACTACAAGCAAATCAGTTATCACCTTGGTAATGCACAAAGTTTCAGCACTGTATTAAGCCATGTCCTCTTATCCCTTTCACCTCCAAGTACGATTTATGACGTGTTCCTAAATTCTCCTAAATGGTATCCATACTTTCCTTTTAAACAGTTTTGGAGAATTTTGCTTTTCATATTACTGTAGGTGATCAATTCCTTTATTCTCACAACCAAACAACTTATTAGTATTGACAATGCCAGGAGAAGATAGATGTTGATAAACTGGCTGGGGCTGAAAGGGTTGAGGGACTTGGAAACCCAAGAAACTATACGAGGCTACAGATGAAAATATACAGAAGGGAATATCATCAGCACACAAAGCTTTGTGAGGAGGCCATAGAACTTGATTGTTAGAACACGTCTCATCCACTGCTCACCATGCTGATGCCTTGCATGGCATCAATGGCATCATATTTATGACACACAGACTTTAAAAGAAAATGGAACCTTTTCAGAGCTCGAACTCAGAACAGAAATGATAGTGGATAATTCCACGAGAAATTTAAAGGAAAGGTATGTCAAGTGTGATTTTTTATTTATCAGATACTGGTCTTAGCAAGGGATTCCTATGGCAGCTTCTTGTACATTGAAGGCCTCTGAAACGGCAAATGAAAAAGAAAAGCTTGACATAATTACATTTTTTTAAAGTTATTGATAAAAAGCCAATCTTGAGCTTTTCCTTTATTAAAGAAACCAGAAATGAAACTGCAAAATGTTCAAAACCATCTAATCAGAGCATGTGCAAGAGCTTGATTTGTCAGCAAAATGGCATAAGTGCACACATAATGGAAGAAATCAATTAATGCATGGGTCAACAACATGTGCAGTTTCCAGTTCCCTTCAATTAGACAAGCACTTCACAGAAATGTAAAACAAACAAGTATAAAACTCTGACCTTTCATTCCCAGCTCTCTGGCAGCCTGTATGGGTGTACTTCCAACATCATTGTTAAGTTTGGACACCACAGTGTCGGCTGGATGGGATACAATGGCACAGAACACACCAGCAATATAGCCAGCTGCAAATGTAACGACCAGCTGCTCAGGTTTGCTACAGTCGCTCCTTGGTTTTGGTACAACATATTTGTACAAGAACTCAACAGTCCTTTCAAAGCAGGCAAACTTCATCATGGTGTATGGAATCTGTCGAAGCCACAGTGGGGGCAGTCCTTTGTAGAAACTTAAAACAGACATTGAAAGAGCTATCAGTAATTGTTCCTGGGTTTGTACCAACACATTTTCTTCAATGATCTAAATTTTGTGACTTTTCATATAGGGCCAGAACAATTAGGCCACAGTTTTTTGATATTTGAAAAGATTTACCGATTATTTTGACAAGGGATTAAAAATAAAATTCAGCCCCCTCAGGTTCATTTCAAATTTTCACAAGCATTACAATGTTTCTTTACTGCACTGATGGCCAAAAATATTAATAATGAATCTGTTATTTCCTTAATTCAGGGCCTCTGACAGGATGCGGAAAAAAATTGCAAATTATGCGGAAATTTGAGGGCATAAAAATTATTATGCGGAAGAATCGGCCAATTACGTGGAAAAATAGCAAATTATGCGGAAATTTAAGTAACCATAAAGTTCTTCCTAAAGGAATTTTATCTCACTGTAAACGATATTCTTATCAACAGGCCGTTTGTTTATGAGGCAGCACGTTTTTCACCGAAATAAAATGATGATCACTCACATTCTCACCTCGCCAGGGCGAAACAAAAGAGTGGCGCGTGCCCTTTTGTTTTCTCCAGTGACCTTCTGAAGGTTCTGTTTTTTCAAAACACTCACCTTCTCTCTTCTTAGGTTTTCCCTAGCTTTTTGAGCTCTAAAATTAGTAAGACGATCCCTTTTGTGAGACAAAGACACAAAATTCAGCTGGAAAAATCACACGATTGGCCAGTCGATGGAAAATGAGCATGACAACTGTTATGAAGCACATGAAGGACTCTTGGTGCATAATTTCTTGCTCGATCATGTGCAGTTATGTTAACAGCCAATTTGGGATCATTTTTCTTCTCTTTTACAACAAATCTTTCCCTCGTAAACAGAGTGTAACAGAAAGCAACAAGAGATTTCAGTTTTCCTGTTAAAAATAAGCCACAGACAAATTTTTGGTATAATGAGAAAAATAATTGGCTGAGAAAAACAAGACCACAGGCAAGAATCGATCGATGCAAGGAACGCCTGGTGGAACGAATTTGTAAGAGTAGAAACGAATGAACGAAGCGTGTTTTCCTTGGGTTTTGTTTGATGTTTTTGTTACTTCAAAGAGGAAAAATCGTGAAAACTATGTAACTCCATCTTCATAAAGAAGAAATTTAGTATCTTAGTTCATAATTCTTGATAATTGTTCAAAATTACACGGAAGTGCTCTCAGGATGCGGCAGATGCGGATTTTACTGAAGGATGCAATTCCGCACCACCGCATCCTGTCAGAGGCCCTGTACCAGTAATATAATCATGGTACTTACACTGATAACTTTATTTATCTGGCTACCAGTTATAACTGGAAACATGCCATATTACTCATTTACTGTCCATGACTAGTTAACAGTTATTCCATGAGGTGTATATAATTATGTAGGTAAGTGATGATGGATATTCACCAAGCTGTGAATGTCTATCACGTACTGTGCACTGACACCAAGGGGAGTAGTTGTTTTAGTATATACCAAAACAGTGAACAAAATCAGCAAAATATTCTGTTTGTAAAGGAAACAAAAGCAAGAAATTATCTTCAAACTTGAGGTACACACACACACACACCTGGAAGTACACCAGTGCATGCATATATCACTTTTGTCACTCAACAGTTTTTGTGTGTGTTTGTACAGTAAGTTGTAGCATTGAAGTAGAAACAAAATAAAAACCTAACATTTCAAAAGATACAAACAAATTTTGTGGTTTTCTTTCTGTTTGCAGTCATAGGCTGCCTCGCTTATTGTAATATTTTCAGCTTTTAAAACAGCTGCAAAGTGATATGTCATTTGTCTCACGTCACACATGAATGGCTGGATGTCATTTGATAGCCCTGGATAACCCAAGTTTGTCTACGTACAGTAGCCAATCACAGCCATGGAGGCACTATTCACTGGTTTGGTTTATATTAATGTAGGATATTCTGAGCTTGAGTAGCCAATCAGAGTATGCAAAAAGCAGTATCCACTGGCCATGGTTTGGTATATCCTATACCTAAGTTTACAAGATATTTTGAGTTTGAGTATACATATATTGATATAGAGTAATGCAATAGTGCTATTCACCTTTTTGGTTAGTACGTAGATGCATGGATTAGTTATCCCCCTACACTCGGTCATGGTACATATATGTAACTCACTACTGTGCCAGATTAGGCAGTTTTGATACCAATTAGCGAGATCTGTTTTGTTATTTCAGAACTGGATCTTGACCGATATAAATTTGCCGTGCAAGTTGTTATTGGTGAACAGAGAGGGGAAGGAGTGAAGTATGTTACAATCTTTAAAATGTTTGACAGAGTATAATTCACAGTACATATGCATGCATGTGTTTTAGATTCATACAGTCATGTAACAAACATAAAAGTTGGATTACAGCTGGTCATTACCAGAGGTAAAGCATACCAGGGTACTGTACATGTATTATAAATTTACAAAAATTATGTTTTTTACAATTTCTAGTTTGTTTCTTATATATCTATAAAACAAGTAACCCACTGCAGTTTCCTGTACAGACAGGACAGACCAACATACACACACAGGGTTCAAAGTTAGCACCAAAGTGTTACAATATGTGCCTAAATTTTTCTCAATGCACCTAAAAGTTTAAACTTGGTTACGCCAAGATTCAAAGCTTCAGTGAAGTGCAACTGGAAATCACAAGCCTCCTGACTTTGATATAATTCAGTTCTGGTATGAAAAGAAATTGTCAAAAGTGTCTTGGAGTATGAAGTGAATCACATGCATGTGTCTTCTGTCCAAGCTGTAGAAAATTTAATTCCTTTCTTCACTCTACCTCCCATTCATTTTTGTTGGACCTGTTTAACTATTTTATCGGGTAACCAGGCAATAAATTAAACTCAACTTGTGCTACTGAAGTTTGTTTAATTTGCTTTGATATTAGACTGCTGCCTATTTGGAGTGAAGGCTCTGTCACATGCTGTATTTTATATACCTGACAGTTAACAATTATTAAATGTTTTGTCAACAAGAGAGTTTCACGCAGTTTTTTTCCATCAAGCAGATTGTAAAGTATAGTCATCGTGTTTGAGAATTTGTCTTTTATTCCCCCAGTATACAATCCCCTTTGTTTGTTTTTAAAATTTCTTAATATTGAATGTCCAGATTATGGATCATTTTGATCCTGCACTGGCAGTGGCTGCTTGGCTGCTAAGTTTAGTATAGCCAAGCAGCAAGATGTCAACAAAATTTTACAATTAATGACACCATCACTCAGGAGTATTAGAAATTTACTCAGTTCAGTTACTGAATTTGAATCATAGGGACCCAGTACCTTTAATGCTTGATAAGGGTTACAAATATTTTGAGATTTTTTGGAGATAATTGTGAGGGTTGTTGCAACCCCCCACCCTCCAACTTTTTCCACGGCAAACAAATTTGAATTTTTTTTCAGACACATGGGTATGTGGACAGAGGGTAGGTAATTTGACACAAAATGCAAAATTGGCACAAGGAAAAATCGGAAATGGGGGACTGCAACAACCCCCCCCCCTTCCCTCCTGAGAGAGAGGGCTAAAAATCTCCTCTCCAACCCCCCAAATCACAACAAAATAGATGGGTAAGCACCCCCTTAACATGGTACAACTGTTTTTAAAGTCTTGGAAGGCATCATGGATCAAATGTTGTCCATGGTATTTGCTAATGAGTTAGGTATAAAAGGAGAAAAATCATTAATATTCCCTGTCTTCTTTATTGTTAAGGGTTGCGTGTCGCTGCCTTTGGGACTCAGATACAGACAACTATGCACAGGATATTTTTATGAATGTAAGTAATTTAATTAGTACACTCAATTACTTCTGTCTTATTTAGATGGACTATCATGGGACTGGTTCCAACTGTCTGTCTTGAAAAGGTGACAGTCTTGTCAAGAGATGGCATAATCAAAGACAACAACAACAATAAAACTTTATTCGTGATCTCTTGATACATACAGAAGATATTATTGCTCATCGTCCTTATTGCTAAAATGAGAGTGCAGCTGCTTAGAGACAGGGACTTAATGATGTAGGAAAGAGGTTGCAGATATAAAGTTTTAAACCACTCTACGACTGTTATTCAAAAGAATTAAACGAAAGATATAAGAAAGAAAGTTCTGTGAACCTCAATAAATCGATGTTGTTTTAGGTTGTCATTGAGAAGCGCAATCATGCAATTTTTAAGATGAAAAAGTAACATTTGGTACGCTGTACGGTATTTATTTAACAAACTGTGAGCTTATGATAGCACAAAAACAGTGCATTAGTTAACAAGCCAATTATTGCTCTGTCAAAGATTTAGATATCTTTGAGATATAAACTGTTTCGGATGATGAAAATGCAAGGTATAGTGTCTCTTATGTTTGTTTCTTTAAAAGTATCGTCCATCTTAGCTGGGTGTCCTGATATTTACGAGTATTATTGACTTATACATGTATATGAAACAATAAAGTCGTAGAAGAACTAAACAAGTTTTTTTCCAGCTTTTTCTGCCAGGAACGGAAATGGAGATCAAATATAATTTCATAGTAAAGGAGTGATCTAGAGATACGATCCAACAGAAAACTAACAATATCTGTAGTTTGTAGTACATGTACAAGGTATTTAAACTTAAAGTTAAAAACTGAAATTTCGAATCTTCTGGAATCTGAAGACTTGAGACTTGGTTGCAGGACACAAGCCAACCCGCCGCACTCCCGTGACTAAACTTTTTAAACACTCTTAAAAGTAACTTAGTTTCTTGCGACACAATATTAAAGCGAGTTCCACCTTTTAAGGTTTAACCATCTTTTAAACTTCGCCTGCAAACAACCTAAGTGAACAAAGAGAGAAGAACTGTTTTTACTCAATATGTCATGATCGGTAAGCAACCAAACATCTAAACAGTACATAGTGCACCTTTGTTGGAATCCAAAAGTTTTGAACTCTCATTTACTCCCAAAACGCCATGTATATTCATAGCTACAACTTCAGTGCATCACTGTAGTTTTACCTTCCCAAAAATGAGAACAAACTGTTAATACCTGACTAAAATGTTTTTTTCTTGCTTAAAAAATTCGCGCGAGTGCTATTAATTAGAGGCTTGTAATTTAAGTTTATATCTATATTAATTGTAAATAGATGAGATTAGTTGAAATATATTTGATTGTAAATTTATCTTTTCTCTTTTCAGTAGTTCTGCCTCTGGCTGCAATTGATTTTTTAACAAATATCGTGTGCAACATATCTCAGTTTTTTTAACTAATAACAGTATGATATATTGATGGAAAGTTTACTGAGTATAGCTTGAGGACACCAAGGGCTCATCGTTCTGCATGCATATGATCCCCGAAATGTGGCATGAATAATCTTTGGGAACAATTATTCTTGTGGTTTGTGTTAAAAAATAATTAAAGTGTGGCGGTAAAGCGAGACTAAACTGGTAATGTTGTCTGATTACTTGTTTTCAGTGATGGTTACGGATCAGTTTTGTTTTCGAAAAACATTGTTAGAAGTGACAAAGGTAATCTATTTGTTTCGAATACGCCCGCATCGGCTTCTTTCAAATTTTGCTGTTCGCCGACCCCAATGACCATATATGTGAACTTTATATTGGTGGGACGTATTGTCAACATAATGACATAAGTAACTGAGAATTCATTAATACTAGATTGTGTTTTGTTGCAAAGATAATTCAGCGGGTTATAAATTGAAATGCACAATGCGTTTGCAGAGTACTCGGTCATCAGTTTAGAATGAGAATGTGTGAAGAATAGGAGATTGACTCTTTTTGCAGTAATTAGAGTGTCGTCTGTTCTGCAGTATTTTCTTATTTACACCCACTTCGCACAACCGCAAAGCTTCGGGGCGGCTCTTGACTAATCTCTCCCGGTGTTTATTTTGAAAATCTTGTTAAGATAGGCAAATTAATCAAGTGGTGCCGACTATCAAGTCATTTATTTTGTTTAGGTTAGATCTAAGATAACAATTAAGGGAGCTTGCTAATTTGAGATGAGACTGAAAATAGTGAGAGCGATTTCTCAAATGTTGCAAATTGACAGCACCAAGGTCTTAAAGATGTGTTGGTTTATCTGAAGTAAAATCTCCTCACATTACTGGAAAGGTGGAGAAACGTGGTGTTTGCAGTGACTGCTATTGCGATTTTTACGTTTCTTGATAAATTGTTTGAAGTAAAGTGGGTTCTAATCAAGTAGATTAAAATTCTTCACTTGAACCTGATTGCCCCATCCCCTGCCTGCACACCAATTAGTCACAGCAGGTAGCTCTTATACAAGAATAGCAACACAATCAAGTAATAGCTTGGCAGTGCCGACTTGCATACATGAAATTCCCATCGCTGTCAATGCAGTTAATCCCGGCAGAACTGTGCTCATCTCTTTTCACCAACTGTAGAACCTTTTGGAACGTTTGCGTTAGCTCCACACGTTACATCACTTTTAACAAACACTTTTAGCTACGTTCCCCACCCCGCTTTCCCCCTCTGTTTAACCTTGATACTGACACACCCCATCTAATATCTGCCCAATTTTGTTTTGTAATCGAGTGGTTTTCGTGCCGTTAGCTGTATATTTACACTACATAGCTTGTCATCAGCTCTCCTCTTTGATCAACAGTGAACTAGAATCCAATCGAGTAAGACGTAAAGTTTTATTTTGCTCCCTGTAAGTGATTGACCTAACAGTAGTCAATGAGTATTTCATGTGTTATTCGGATGACAGTTGCCAAGGTTAATATCTTAGTAAACAAGTGAGCACCGGCGGTGAACTGACGAGACACTGGTCGCGAACATAATTGAAAAGAACATTAACACCATGGCAGGTGCCATTTTCACGTCTATTTTCATTCGGTAATTCAGTGATGTTTTTATGATCGCACAACAACAGCCTGCTGCTGGCTGTGACACTTATTCTTAATTGTTCGACTATGCCTTGGTTCATAATCAGTTTTATAGCAATGTTTACAAGTTTGGTTGTTTCCCTACTTTCACAACCTAATTTACGTCAGTTCTGTTGATTAGAATCACGTTTGTATAAGTAAATAGCTGTTAAAGTTAAGTTGTTATTTTGCCTGCATGGGTTTTATGCCTCAAAATCCGTACTTTCAACTGATGTCCCTAACTAGCTCTTTACTGATAACTTCGGTGTACTTCGTTACATAATTTTTTAATAATTCTGAGATCACGTTACCGGTTGCACCAAAAGGGACATTTAGCTGTTGATAGCTCGCGCTGTATCAGGTTTCTCTCTTTTGTGTTTAATGTTCATTTAGATTCAAGAAAAGTCGAAAACATGTTTTTCTTGTTTTGTCTTTAATTCCACGTATTTCCATATACTTGATCATAAATGCATCGCCGGGTCGCGTATTTCAGCGTTTAATTCAGTATGCATTTGATAGTTGACGTCTTATTGCAAAATCATCTTATTCTAAAGCTCGGAAGAAGAAAACAAACGGTACTGCTGCAGTGAGGTGACAAGGCATAGCCCTTGAGTTATGCACAGTATCTTTAGTCAGGGCTGTTTGCGTACCGGGAACAGGTGTCTGCATTGACCGTGACAGTGTTTAGAACTAGGAGACACGCCCCTTGATTGTTGTCACGTAGACAAGTTATTAAAAACTGGTCGTTAATTAAACAATTAAGGAGTCTATAGAAGAGTTCTTTGCTGGAAACATTGCCATCATTTTATGACCAAATATAATGTTTACTTTATACTTACCTTTCTCTTTCTACGATTTATGTTTATCTCTACCGGTTATGAAGGGTCCAGATTAATAGAGCTCCTAATTTACTTTTGTACGACGCTGACTGGCAGTGCCCGTGGCTGTGTCTGGCTTTGTCACTTACTCTTTTGACGGTTTCTATTGAATTCAGGAAACTATAAAAGTACTGTGTCAAGGCCATCCTTCTCTACTGGTCAGCACCAACTGTCTCGCACAGCTGCTACCACTGAACTTGAAAAACAAATATATTTAGTTTAGGTTTAAACAACATCACATTCAACTGAAGTTACCGGAGAAACGTACTCAGAAAATCTTTGTTGTAGTTGTCAAGATTATGGCGAAGTTTTGGGGAAACTTCCACTTTTTTGAGCATGTTGACGACGGCGGCAAGTCGGCGAGTCTCTCTCATTCCTAAATCATTTATTTAATTCCAAACGTTCAGAATAAAAATTCGTGATGAAAGAAGTGTAGCCGCAGAATATAATTCTTTTCAAATATCGAAATAGTGGCCGTCTAAAAGATGATTTAAGTGCAAGTCAGAGGCTTTTCATTTTCTTCGCAGAGCGATAGTAGAAGACCGTTGAAGTTTTGACTCAAGTTTTTGAATTTGCCATCTATAATTTTAAAACCTAAAACGAAACCCTTTTAATTACCGTTCTCACGTCATTTCTGTTAACTCTAAATGAACTCTGTGGTCATTCTAAGATCCCACAGGGTAGCGGCGATGAGGTCGATCTTTCGGGGGGGAGGGATTCGGCTTCCCTCTTTAACTTTCTTGTTAAAGAAAGCAACGTGAACGCTAGGCAGTCTAATCAATTAGTCCACAATGTATCTTTTGGTAGTTATTTATTCAGTTTCGTTATGATGTTATATGACGTCACAAGCCAACCATCTTGAATTTTATGACATTGGAAAATCGCCTCAATTGATTTGAAATTTGTTAAAACTGCAAGAAATGGTCTCAGGTCAGCTAGATCTATTATTTCTATGGAAAAGCTGTACTAAATTACAATTTTAGAACAAATAACTTTGCTTTAAAAAGTGTTCAGTAATCAGAAATGTGGTTGCCATGGCAACGAAGAGCGCTGTGTAGCTACAATTAAAGCATAAAATTGTCTATAGATATATTTTAGGAAAAGTCAAAAAGTTTCGTAGTACCAACTCTTATCGTTTCGGAGTTGCATCAGAATATGTCTAGGGGGCGAGTCGTCCCCCCCTCCCCCCCTCCCCCTCTTCCCCGGTAAAGTTAGAGCTAAGAACTTGCGAACAAAGACTTTTCAAAGCGGGAGGAAACAGCGCGATAGTTAGTTAATTCCTCCAGTTAACTCCTTCGACTGGATAGTGCTACCTCTATCCAAAGGATAAGTGCTTTAAAGCTGTTTAGGTCATTTTTATCCACTGGATAATAATTTATTGGCTAGATAGTGCTATATCCAGTCTGTAAACTACTGGGACTAAGGCGGATAAGTGCTTTAAAACTGTTTACTCACCATTTTATCCACTGAGCAAGAATTGCACTATCCGCTTTATGAAGCCTTATTTCAGTACATTTCTGACGTTTCTAACGTGGGGCTTTTTAGAGGCTGGAAGCTAGATGATCTCTGCGCCCGGTTGCTCAGTGTTATCGAATGGATAAAGGCCCTGGTTTGTAGTCCTTCATTCAAACCAATTACCATTTGTGCAGAAGTTAAAAATTTGTTAAGTCAGTTGATTTATATTTTTTTGCATAGGTTGATATATCTTTTAGCTCCTTGTTTTAGTTTACATGAACACTACTTACATTTTAGTTACTGCTTGAGGAAAATTTAAGAAAGCTGGTAAACAGAACACTTTGTGTGCACTAACTAACTGACCTGGGATTTGCAGAAAGTTCAGTGCAGATTTTGGGCTTCATTCTTCTGTTCAAAGACATCTTGAAATAATTTCATGTGTCAAAGTTTTGCCAAAAATGTTCACTCTTCCTGAAAAAGGAAAAAGAAAAAGAAACACACGAGTGTTCAGTTTTTCTATTCAAGACTTTGTTTTCATTTCTACGTAAAACTTGAAAATCAGAAACAATAATAGCTTGCCATGTATGTCAAATATAGAAAGGTTTGAGGATTTAAAAAATGTCCTAACTTTCAACCAGTTGGAAAGAAAATCGTCATGATTTTTCGTTTGATATCTCTTGAAGAGAGCATAGCACAGCACAGCACAACACAACACAACACAGCACAGCACAACACAACATAACACAAAACAACACAACGCAACACAACACAACACAACACAACACAACACAAAACGACACAGGACAGCACAACGACAACCCAACAT
>JAOEHT020616858.1:0-15366 GCA_025448195.2 Parazoanthus atlanticus | reverse complement strand
TTTTTTTTCTTAACATTTTCATTTCAGCCTCAGATTGTTCTTAATTTGTTCTTATTTTTCAGGCGATTTGAGCCTCAATGTTCTTATTATGTTTGTTCTTAATAAAAAAAAAAGTGTATTTCACTAACTCAAAGGAAAATGTAGGGTAGCAGTAAAACTGTGCAGCCTGGGCAGTGCTTTTAAGGGTTAAAACCCTTCAACTGACAGTAAGTTACTCAGTATGTGTATCTAGAGAGCTCCAACAACCTTGTCTCTTGTCGTTTTGTGTCGCTTTCGATGTAAGAGTTTGATGTAATTCGAGGATTAATCATACAGTGGCGAAAATTTCTCCATTATGATTGGCCGAGATTAGTGCAGTTAATTACGAATCGCAGTGCAGAATGTTGAAACAACATTGCCGCAATAGGACATTTGCATGATGCTCTTGGTGGCTTCAATGTGCATCTCGGCAAATACTCCTAACATATAAAGACGTACTAATAGGCTACTCCTTTCAAGATCCTCCAATTCTTCTTAATGCATGCATATTTTATGCAAAGTTTTTTATTTGCAGATGTCGCGTGCAATGTCGACACCCCTGTTTTTCCATCTTACCTCCGCCTCCAGTTTGAGATTGAACGCTGTGCAGCCCAACAGACAAATAAGCTTGCAGCTCTCAATACCAAATGGAGCATGCTAAAATCTTATTTAGCTTCCCCTTCGTAATTGCAATTGGAATATTTAATATATATTGTAATATTTAATACACACTTTCCTTTATATTACTGTACTAACTTTTGTTTATTTAAAATTATTGTATTTTTTCTGCTTTAATATTGTAACTTCAGTTCCCCTTAGTGTTTCATTCGCTTAACATAATTTATTTACTATTAAATGTCACTGTAAAATTGTAAAAATAAATAAAAAGAGAAAAAAAATGATGGCATCATAATTATACTGCAACTACCAGAATGCTTTGCTCACTTTATTTGTAAGATAATTAGTACCAATTGTTCTCCTATCCCCATGAGGGAATAAAAATTTGAATAAGAAAGAAAATTCGTAGAGCATTCTGGTAGTTGTAGTAAATTGTCCTATTGAAAACAATCTCAGCTATCAGAGAAGCATTAGCCAATCAGATCATAGCTGGCATGCATTGGAACCTGAGTACAAGTCACATCATGATTTGTCAGAACTTGAAGCGCTTGACTAAAATGTAAACAACTTAGTCGTGAGAATTTGGGGACAACGGTGAAATCCACCAAACAACGGTGAGATCCACCAAAGAAATTCGACATTGAAAAGACGTAACCAATGACTGGAAGAATTTAACTTGTAAAAACCTAAAGAAATGCTCGAGCCGAGAAATCAATGGAAAACCGAGGAATTCGCAACTGAAATATCGAAACGAAAGTATGTTTATCAGATATTTTGCCACCGTATACGTAACACGTAATCGTATACCTTGAGTGCAGTTTTGGGATAAATTGCACTCGTAACTTTTTAGACCACAAACTTTCTCCGCTCGTTCAATTTTGTTAGGGAGTCTTAGAAATTTAAGCGTGTGCAAATATATCCCAAATTGCATTAAAAGATATCTGCCTATACATACATACCAATGCAACAATTTTCGTAATAAGTTCTCCACTTACTCGAATACGAATTAATTAAAATGAAGCTATTAAAATGAAACTTATCAGTGAATTATGCACATTAAGGACTGAGACTTTTTTGACAAAAAGTTTCATTTTCTATTTTTCGTTCTTGTCTTGACCATTTTCCTATTTTAACCTGTAAGTCCATGTTTTCTACTGATATCAGGTAGATTTGTTGAAATTTAAACAAAATTTTTTTTTAGACGTCCAAAATAGAGGCTAAAGGTGATGTTACACGGGACACGATTTTTTATGCAACACTGTTGTTCAAATAACTGATATCGTGTAACATAGCTCGAAGAACGATTTCTATCCTTTTCGTGATCGTCACTGTAGCAACACGCTAAAAGGTTTTGAGCCATCTTCCAAAAACTCACAACGTGTTGCCATTAGGAATGATGCGCTAAAAATTGCTTTCCGCACCCCGCACACGATGTCATTTTTTGTGCAACATTGTTGCATTATAAATCGTTCCGTGTAACATCACCGTAAAATGGCGGACACGTTTTGCTCCGCAATTTTTACTTTAGCAAAACTGGGTTGCTTTGACATGAATTATACAAGGCTATATTTCAAAATCATGCAGGGGGGATGTCCTATTCACCTCCCTGGGCTAAATTAGTATGAAAATATCTTGGTCGTACGAAGGTGACTGACTATTAATACAAACAATCGTGAAAACACATGTCTCACCAAATGCAAAGAAGTCCACTAAAATATTTGAATAATGAAGAATGTCGAGTTTTCCTAGCATAGAACACCCTACAGGGCGCGGTTGTTGGCAAATGGGTTAAATTTAACTACGGGTTAGTGTTAGGGTAGGGGCTAGTTTTATAGGAGAATTGTTTGCATGACCAGGGAAATACCAATTTAAAATTTAAAATATGATATAAGGAAAAACTGATTTTAACATTTGACACCGCATCATCAACAAAAAAGGGCGTTTTGCAAAGCTATGTTGTACGCACTCGCTGGTTGAAATTGCTGTATGCTTTTTTTAATATAGCAATCTAAAATGTTTGTTCAACATCTCGGTTCTTAAATCGAAATCTGAAAGTTGCCCGAGTGAAGAGTGCTCCTTGAACCCCGACTAAAGCTAGCTAAAATGCTCAGTATCGTTTATAGGGTGACTAACAGCTGCAGTCACTTGTTATCTAGTTGCGATTGTTCCCCGACAGGCCTAGGAAGGTTGTCAGTTACTTGACAGCCCGAAAAACAAACAGTTAACCTCAAATATAGTTTTGTCGTTTTCTTCGAATATGATACTCCCGAAAAGTATATCTGACATGCAGTATGACATTATATCAATCGAATTCTCCTATGGTTCTCTAGCTCAATAAACAAACTTAAGCTGAAACAAAAAGCTGTCGTTTATCGAACCAGAAAGAAAACTGACAGTGGGAATGGATATGTATTTGTGCAAATCTCACCTTATAAGCATTTTTTCATCTATTCAGCTTGCACATATCGTCCCGGCTATGCTATTCCTAGATTCTCTAGCTCTCTGGGAATACGTAATCTGGTTTTTACAAAGTATTATTGAAACACTTTTAGGAAACTCAGTTACTTAAACGTGAAATGTCAGCTAATACAGGGAAATGTCTATATAAGGCAACAAAACCCAATTGTTGGCTGACGTCTTTATCGTCGAACAGCCAGGCCGAGACAGGTTGAGATTATCATTGTCTGAACTGACATCGTTCAGCAACCATTTTGGGTTAAAACAATATTGATCATGATTCCAAGAATGTTACGGCAATTGACAAAACTGATTAAATTCTTAATTCGGCGAAGATACAATGATTATATTCAAACCTGTACATGCTCGCTTACCATTTAGCAGTATGAACTTTTGGTGTAACTTTTGAAAAGTAAACATTTTGAATAAGAACACCTTGGGTACGAGGCCAACCCAAAGTGGTTAGGGAAAACCAAAAATGACTTTTGCAATTTTCCCCTAAATTGTTTAGATTTTAGTTCGTTATATCAAGTTTTTCAAAATTTTAAGATGTTTTCATACCGTTCCTCGGGAATAGGAAAATGGCTAAACCTATTGTTTGCTTGCAAAACATTCGGGAATAAACGTACACAGTCTCGAGAATAATTTGGAAGTCTAAAATTAGTTTCAACTTGCTTTGTATCGCATCAGCTACAAGAGTAAGATTTCACAGAGGCTGAATTAGTTTGCAATAAGATAAAGATAAAGATAAAGAAAACGATTAAAGTTGAAAATGAAATTTGTCATTTCACCTGCGTGTAAAACGATTATGTAAACGGATCATTTGCACTTGAATTCGCTTAAAATCAACTGAACTTATAAATAAAATATCTGTAGATTAGAGAATACAAATTTAATGACATAGACCTTTATGGTTTACTATGGGCTCAAAAAAACTAAGAAAAACAACTTGAAGACAAAAACAAACAAGTTCCAACCTAAAAGTATAGCTATTCCTATCCTGGCTATATCTCTAAACAGCATTTCAATATTTTAATATGTTAAGCAAAACTGCAGCCAATCCCTTTAATAAAACTGTCTTAAGAAAACCCTACACGTCCAGTTTTCTTAAGTCTTTAATCCTAAGTGGAACTAGTATACTTAAGCTTAAAAAGTGAGTGGCTAAGTCGGTGACAGCTACCTAATATTGGTGACTTGGTGACATGAATTTCTCACTTTCTTCAAAAATGAACTACATTTTCATCGGATTTGGGTGACAACAAAAACAAATAGTTCTCTAAACTGACATATTCAAAGAATATTTAATTCACAACTGTCGAGACGGTCCAATCATGGGTTAGAAACTAATGCAGATTCTAATTCAGCAAGTTGCGATTATTTGAACTGGACAGCTGTAACATCGCACCTGCTTGTTTCTGTCAGGATTGAGTCATTTTCTCCTTAAAATAGGTTGTTTATAATATGAGGCATCTCATGCTATCATGCCTCAAAACATTTAAGATATACGGCTTAACGCTAAAGTAAAATTACGCGACGTTATGGGCACGTACCAGGTTAACGTTTTGGCGTTATCAACAATGTTTCACGCGATAACAGTTTTTTGCAATGGAAATGCAACTGTGTCGAGGGAATCCGATCCTGGAATATTCCTTAATGGAACTTTCATAATCGGTGGCTTGTTCCCTGTTCACTACGCGTCTACAAACATCACAACGTCGGCCAAATGCAACGGTAAATTCAATTTAGAAGGGTTTCTCAACATGGAAGCAATGCTTTATGCAGTTCACGAGATCAACAAAGACAACCACCTTCTCCCCGGAGTTCGCCTCGGCGTCAACATAGAAGATACCTGTAGTTGTGTCGACAATGCCATTCGCAAATCCCTCAACTTTAGCTTCATAAAAAGCAATATCAGGAACCCCGACTGTCCAGCAAAAGAGTCATCGACTTCTCCAACAATTGCAATAATTGGACCAGGAAGCAGTGACATCGCAATGGCAGTGACAAACCTGGCCGGGCTCTTCTATGTTCCAGTGGTGAGTTTTTCGGCCTCAAGTCGACTGCTCAGTAATCGAATCCGCTTCAAGTACTTTCTTCGAACAGTGTCCTCAGATTCCCAGATGGCAATGGCAATTGTCCATTTGCTGCAAGCGCTGAGGTGGAATTTTGTCAGTGCACTTTATTCCGATACCGACTATGGCCGTTCAGCTATGGAGACATTTGACGATGTTCGAAAGTCTTTGCCTGCAGCTGATAAAATTTGTCTTGCAGTGAAGAGATCGTTTACAATTCACTCGAAAAAGAAGAAACTTGAAGAGATACTTGAAGCTGTGAAAGCAAAACCAAACGCCAAAGCTGTTCTTCTATTTACAACTGTCGAAGACGCGAAACTGATTCTGGCCGAGTTTGAAGATCATAGAATGACGGAGTATGTGTTCATTGGAACCGATTATCTGGTGGGAGACCTGGAAAGTGTTCATCTCTCGCACAAAATGTTACTTCGACTCGTAGGTGTGACACCCAAAATTCAAAGTCAACTGACGCCAAAAAGGTGAGTGAATTGTGACCAGCGAGAGAGGTGGGGATGTTCACAGGTATTGAATTAGTGAATCGGAACACAGAAAATTTTAATTAATTGAATGTTCGGTTATATAATTAAAGGAATTAGCAATGTTAATGTTAAAATTAAAACAACAGCAAATATTATGATAATTGGCAATAATTTTCTACGATCTATATAGCAAACTACGAGCAAAGATATCTTATCTTTATGGCAATAAACATTATTTTTGTACAAAGCAAAACATTCGATTTAACAACATATCATATTTTCAACAATAGCGCCAACCGCTCGCAAGTGCATGATAATCGTATATTTATCTAATAGGCTCAGTTTGTAGAATTAAGACTCTAAACCAGACCATGAACTTTAATTATACAGAGCAAAACTCTAAAAAAATGATTGACATATTGCAAAACCTGTCGTCAATCTATTGGCTTCTCTTGAAATTGGTTTGCTCTTAAACTGTTACTATAATAAATATGTATATACGAATTGAATTTTTTATATTGCAAAGAAGTAGTTAACATCTGTTGGTAAGTAAGGTTTTTAACGTTGCACTCTTGCGCAGTAAAGGGAGATATCTTCTTATAGTAATAATCAAATATATTTTGAAGCCCTGTTGAAGTCCTGTTATTCAAGCTACTTTTACAACTGTTTATTAACAGCCCTTTCTACAACTCGATTGAGGTTTGAATCGTCTCAGAACTACTTTTTTCTACGTTGCGAGCATTACACAACGCAATTTTAGATGAAGTCGAGCATTTTACAGCGAGCGAGTACGTTACGATGGCTGGCTTGTTGGTTTTTGATTGAATGAAATGGTGTTGAAAGTTGCGAAATTGCGAACTCCGCGTTTCGGACACTGTACGACAACTCGCAATACTTTGTTATCATCAACATTGAATAGGAAGTTGCAAGAAGAACTGCCTCGTGTAACGGGACGTTAAAAGCATTCCGCAAGAATTGTTTACACATATAGAATGTTAGATACAGGAAAACCAAGATCGGCTAAAAGGTTTAGGAAATACTAATGGATAAAAACAGCTATATAATTGTTTCGTAGAAGGAATAATTCAAATATATTTTGTAACGTTTCAAAACGCATTTTTTTCAGTTTAAACGAAACATTCTATCACAAACAGCCCATTTTATATCGTTTGACAAGCATTGTATGTCAAAACAACAACAATCATATGATAAAACTGGCACAATACAGTATGTTTTTCAAATGCATTAGCCGGGTTATCAGTATACATAGTTTCCTAATCCACTTCTACAGCTCTGGTCAGCATATCTATTTCAGGATTTTGAAATACCATCTCAAGTTTTTGAAAGGGTTGTATTTTTTTGTCGCTAGTTTTTTCAGGATGAAAGCTGAAGTTGGGAGAATTTCTCTCGCATATTTTGAGGTACTCGGTCATTTTGTTCAAAACTAAATTGTACAGCATTTGCAACTGCAGATATTTTGACAATCACATCAGGAATGGAATTCACGCGCATGTGTGGCTAGATGAATATCGCCAGTACAAACTGCGTCCCCTTGGCAACAACAAGGTAAACCGGCGCCCGCCACCTTACATTCCGTATCTGCTGGATGCGGTTTATGCTGTAGCTCACGGATTACATCACGTGCTCGGTTGTACTCCAAAACGAGGCTGCAAAGTGGCACCTGCTGAATTTACCAGAATAAACAGGCAAGTATGATTGGCTACACAGCGAGAATGTGACAGTGGTGAGACAGCGATTGAAAGTGGCACTAGTGTGACAGTGATGGTGACATTAAACTGGTAATTTATGGTCAGACTGACAGTGCTGTGACAGCAATGTGAACAATAGTGGAACAACAATAGCAACATTGCTGTCACAGCGTGCACATTGCACTGTCAGGTTCTTTCTGTGTATTGTAATCTCATCCCCAGTGTTGTACTCTCCCTCACTGTCACAACACTATCCACACTGGTGTACCGTCACTTACCTTATTTGTTTTGTCCACAGGGACGGCCACAGGCTTTTGAAAGCTATCCAATCCGTTAAATTCCGTGGATTCTCTCGTGAGTGGGTCTTCTTTGATTCAAATGGCAACAGTTTAGGGGCGTATGACATCACAGTCCTGAACGAATATTCAGAACAGTTTGAACCAATTGGTAGTTGGATTTCTAATACTTCGAACGAGTCAATCTCACCCTCCAACTCGTCCTTTCTTGACCTGAATGTGACTCACTTGCGAGAGCACTGGAACCGCGCGTTGCACTCGACGGACCAAGAACTAGAGTCCGTATGTGGGAAGAAATGTCATCCGGGATATCGCATGGCTTCTACAAATGAGCACCAGGTAAGCAAGTGGCACTTGCTTAAGGTGCTTGCGTGACATTTTGGTCACGAACATTTTAACACATAATGCAAGTGTTGAAACAAAATGTTAAAAATACTTATATGTGTTTGTTGGTAAGCTACGTTCTTTTTTTATATAAAAACCGTTTTTATAAAAGCTTCGAGACCGAGAAACGGCGAAAAAATAAGAACCTGCTGGGAACATACCTTAGGCTCAGACTAAGTTAGCAACGTGTAATGTTTTCTATGTATTTGAACAATGGAACTGATAACCATCACTTTGTTATTACGAAAGAGCAGTACAGTTTCTAACGTTGGTGGAACACAAATGTCTTGTGTACAGAATCGTTTATTTAGCAACAGAGCACTGAATGAGTTTGATTGCGTATGTAAACAGATGATCAGTTGGATATTGGGAACCGAATTTGAACGAATACAGACACGTTTTGATTCACACTTAAATAATTAAACAGCTCTGAAACAATCAAACACTTTTTGAGAACATTCGACGCTAAAACCATCCAAAAATACTTGAGAACATTCAGCTTCTGCACATGCCCAAAAATCGACGTTCTCATAGAAAAACGATTATGTATTAGTTACTAACAGTTTCGAATCGGTTTAATTTAGCTGTCAATAACAGAAAGTGGTGATAACAATTTCTATCTGGTTAGTCTTTTGAAACACTTGTTACGGCAACCTTAGTGATGAATGCGATATTTCTTTTGCCCACTTCATAAGGAGTGCTGTTGGGTTTGTGTACCGTGCGCCGAGAACGAAGTCTCTCACACAACCGTGAACAGGTCCTGCCGGAAATGTCCTGAGCACTACTGGGCAAATCAGAACCATACACAGTGTGAGCCCGTGGTACTGACTGCTGTCCAGTTTAGTGACACTCTTGGCGTGATAGTTACATCCGTTGGATCAGTAGGAATTCTAGTGGTAAGGTTTCTTTCAAGTCTTTTTCTCTTGAACAAGTCAAGAGTTCCAGCTAAAGCTACAACGTCTTGTTAAAGTTGATGAATAAGCCGACAGTACATCCTCAAATTCTGCAGTTTTATTTCAGTTTTGTCATATTTCACTTGTTTACTACAGTTTTTTTCTTTGTATTTCGTTAATGTCGGTTTTAATGTTAATGTTGAGTGTTTTTTGTCTTCCATTTTGAACGTTTTTAACACTTTCGGTAGATTTCTGATTTGGGATGATCCCAAAATTTGTTCCAAAGCGTTTGGCCGGAGCACTTTCCACCTGTCGTTTTCCAAGATTTCCAAGGATTTTCCGAACAACCCATATGATGGTTTTAGAGGAAATGTCCCATGAGGTTTTGTACAGTTTACTTACAAATTTGTAAGGTCATATAATAAGTTGATTATTGATTTCATATAAGTTACTTATTGACTGACAAAGACCCGCCGGACTGGAAAATATTTGGCTCAATCTCGATTAGGGAGTACGATCTTGTGTACTTCGAATCGGGCAAGATATTTCATGGATATATATCATGGATATAGGGGTCACTTTGCTATATGGCTTTTATACCAGCACAAGAGCCGTAAGGTATAATGTTAAGGTTTACGCATCAGTATATCCTAATTCCATATATTCAAACTATTTTTTTTCTGGTATAAGAAGATTTGTTACCACTTTCCACTCCATCAGGTGATATTCGTATCTGCCGTGTTCTACATGTACTGGGACTCGCACGTGGTCCGTGCCTCTAGCCGCCTTCTCTCCTGTGTGTTACTGTTTGGTATTGCCCTGGGTTACACGACCGCCATTTTGATATTCTCACGTAAGACAGAGACTGTCTGCAGAGTCGTGCTGTATCTGGTCAGTATCAGCTTCAGTCTGTTGGTTGGAACTCTGCTGACTAAGACCAACCGAATCCACAGAATCTTCAGCAAGAAAGCCATGAGAAAGGGTAATACAAGGAAATATACCTAAATTTTATACCATAGGGGCAAGTTTTGGTCAAACAATCGGACGCTTAACGGGCCAAACGACTTGCATAGATTTGTGCTAACTTGCAGAGACTTTGTGGAATGAGCTCATATTTGGACGCAGGTTGATGCAAGTTTCTCTGCAATTTCGTATTTGCTTTGATTTGTGAACGAACTAGCGATGTCCACGTGGACACCCAACCCAAAGTCCTGCCAAGTTTGGACCGAAATTTGAAGCTGAGGTCAAAACTTGCGAGCCAACCATTTGATTTTGAAGCGGGGGGAAGAGGGGGGAGAGGGGTAGAGTGTAAGAATGATTTACGGGCATATATTTTAGGTTTTACCGTATATTTTCTTTTAACGGTACGTCCCTTGATTCACATGAATTCTGTATTGTATTTTAGGGACTCCCAAATGCCTGTCCGACCAGTGGATGCTGTTGTTTATCAGCTTTCTGGTCGGTGTCGAGGTCGTGATCTGTACCATAATTGTTCTCACCACGGCGGATGGAAAACTCCAGGAAATCCTCTACATTAAGCACGCGAACCAGGGTTTTCTTCAGTGTAAGTTTTACGCCACATATGCGGATTACCATATGGCGATGTGGTGGACATACAACTCTGGTATCGTGCTGGTCTGTACATATCAAGCCTACCTCACCCGCAAAGTGCCGGGTAACTACAACGAAGCGCGATTCATTGCATTCAACATGATGACAATAACCACAGACGTAATCGTGTTTTTTCTCTCTTACTACGGAACTCGCGGTTTCTATAAAGATATTTTAGTGAGCTACTTTCTCCTTCTTGCTGATACTGTTACTCTAGGCTGTATTTTTGTCCCCAAGGTCTATATCATCCTTTTTCGCCCGGAGAAGAACGTTGCGCACGGTAAAACAAGTCTGGGTACAATAGATGATAATATCCGATTAGAGCTACGAAAGGTCAGTCATGTAAGCCAGCGGTCAAACGTGTCAATGCTCAGCTCATCCTCAAACGGTACTAACACCGAAACAGCCAATCAGAATTGCGCTAAGGTTTTGAAACGGAAACGCAAGCTATCAGTGTTTTGTAAGGACGGTTTTAACCTTGCGAGTGAGACCTCCATCGCGACTGATGTCGAGAGCGACTGCGATGAGCACGTGCACAGTGAACAAGGCAGCAGGTACACATTCCTAGATGGCGCCCCAAGTCCTGAGTTAAAGCATCGACAGAAGAAACAATCCTGGACCAAGAATAAAGAACTCCCTGTGCGGTCAAAGAACAGTAGTATTTTGCGTCTTGCCTTAGAACAAAACGCAAACGAGCTCTCACATACTAGGCCGATTGCTCCTTTACCCTTGGAAAGAGGAAATTCTAACTTTGATTCCAAACAGAATTTTGCTGGTGTGTTGCAGACGGCAAGACCATCAGTTTCCCGGATGTCATCTGATATGAGCACACGCAGTGTTCATTTTGAAGATGAACTAGTCCCCACATGTGAAGTTGTGTTCGATGACTTTAATCCCGCAAATCAGCCTGGTCTTGTGTACAGGAGACGACTGTCTACCATTTAGTTTTCTGGTTTTGCAGAACTGAGTTAAAGAAGATGACCTGATTTTGTGTCTCTCTCTTAGTCGGCTGGGTCGGTCAGCGACCACAGGCGGCAACGCAGCTTTGCAAAGTCGCGTAGCTTTCCTAATCAGGATTTAACCGAATGGGTGATTGGCCCTAGACGGTGATTTTTTCTCGGGGCTATCTCCCCTAGAACCGCCGTGTTTTGCAAGACCAGGGGCGCCACGCGGAGGCACAACGGACCGTCTTCGTCATGTGAGAGGCTGGATGATGAGGCCACTTGCATAGCCATATATTGCGCATCACAAGACGCTGGGTGTGGGGAGACCAGTCTAAGATGCCCAGATGTTGTTAGGGACGCGTACAGGAGACGACAGTCTAGCATTTAGTTTTCTGGTTATGCAGAACTGAGGTAAAGAAGATGACTGCCTTGTGAATATTTCCTGTAAGTGGAAAAATGTGGCTGCATCTTTCAGTTAAGCAACTGAGCTGATCAAGCCAGAGCCTGAGACCAAGTAATCGTGCGAACCGAAAGACACCAAATCTGGAAGTTTATCTAGGGTTTTACTCTTTTTCTAGTCTCACGTATGTACGACTAGCTGAGTCACAGTGGGTGACCTTAACATATGTCACGTATGTACGACTAGCTGAGTCACAGTGTGTGACCTTAACATATGTCACGTATGTACGACTAGCTGAGTCACAGTGTGTGACCTTAACATATGTCACGTACGTACGACTAGCTGAGTCACAGTGTGTGACCTTAACATATGTCACGCTGTGCTTATATATTGGAACTAAAAGAAACGTATTTCAGTTACAGCAAATTACAATCACATGGACGAATTGGAATTGCACCACCTAGCGCCCCCCCCCCGCTGCCCCTCTCCAATGTCGAAGTCGTCGTGTTAGAAACTCCTCCACAGTGAAATGGGGAGAGGGGTCGGTTCCAGCCTTTTTTGTCTGTGGTTGTAGGGTCAGCTAAAGTAGTTTATTTTTCATGAGAGTTATAATGAGGCTTACTATCAACCGTTAAATGGCCTACAATTTTAATGTCAACTGTCAAAAAGGGTTATTTTACCGTCAATATTTACTTTTATTAACCAGCAAGCGTTACAATGCCCCCCTACTCATTACGAACATCCTTCATGCTTTAATATTTTAAACAAATCTTCAATGTGAAAATAACTACAGTCATTAATAATTGAAATTAGTAGCTGATCAAAGACAGTATTTCCAGCTACGTTGAGAGAAATAACTAGGTTCTTCTTGTCGTTCAATTTGATAGAGAACACTGAATGAAAATGAAACCTTTTTCTGTTATGCACCACTGCAATCTGTAACAAACACCTTTAGCTCGATTATTTAACATGTATAAATACGAAACTGTTAAACGAAAGGAATGTTCTGTGGAGACCCAGGGGCGGTCAGTCAGGCGGCGGGCGGGTAAAAATCTCAGGGCGAGGAAACGCCAAGCGAAGCGAGGCCAATAGCGTTGAGGCCGAAGGCCGTCCAGCGACAAGAAAGTTAACCCACTCTTGACTTTTCTCTGGGCCCTGGATTTTCTCCTGCTGGCAGGACCACCCCTGGGTTTTCGAGGATGCACGGAAACATGAAGGGTGTCATGTCAACACGGTCAGTCCACCCTAAGCTGTTGTTTCTAAAAGCTAGTTTCTTTCGACAAATTTCTAATCAATCATATATTGTATCAGTAACCCAACTCATTTTTTTATTAAATGAGAAAAACACTTTGAACAAATATAAACGTCATTGTAGTTGAGTTGGTTTGAGGCTGGTTTGAGGGTATTCAATGTAATTTAATCAGTAAAAAACTTATCTATCGGATACTGGGCGGATGACTTGATTTGAAGCGCGCATACTAAACTTTTCAGTTGCTTTGAAATGAGTTTATGCACATCGAGAATTCCTCACGTTTTATCAGTAAACATTCTCACTGTGGAGGGGTTAAGATTTTTTCCAAACACCAGCAGGAGGGGTTATGAAAATCACCAACTGCTCAGGGAAGGGGCAAAAGTGATTCCCCCACCCCCCTCTCCTACACTGAAATTATGACTGCTCCCTAAAGAGTAAAAAGCATCCCTTTATCCACTGTTTTGTGTTAGAGCTAAATCAGTTTTTCGTATAAAACTGAAAGAAAGAAAATTGGTGTTGTCGATGACATCAATTTATATAAACACCTAATTATGGTGTCTCAAAACGTTTTTTTACAAAAGTGTTGTGAATATTCTTATCATTGTTGATGGATTTCCTTACATGCAGCAGTTTGTTATAGTTTTTTGTTTGTTTTTGAAAACTTTTATCTTTCCATGATAAGAAAAAGTGTGAAAAATTTTAAGAAAGTTGTCACAATAACCTTGATTCATAGTTATAAAGTGCAGCTAAATGACAATACTGTAGATACTAGTTGTAGATAATATAGGATTTACATGATGCTGTACTTATATGAAGTACATACTATTAAATTAAACCATTCCAGATTGACAGCGTCTGTCGTTCAGGAGATACGAGCATCTTAAATTTGGTCCTTTAAGCTATTCGAGTTTTTAGATTGGTTAAGAAAGACCACTTGAACTGGAACGTTACTTTGTTAAATTAAGAAAGAATCGCAGAGTTTGGATAATTCATAGTTGTCGCTATCTTTGGGCAAAGAACATGTTTGCCAAGCATTGAAGATATGACGTAATTATACCGCAAAACAGTCCCTTTAGTTTTCATTCAGAAGCTCTTAAGACTGCGTGCTTCTTTTTCATTCGTTTAAAACTTTCAGTAGGTAGAGATTGTCATCTAAAATCGAGTTCCATCGCAAGCTAGCGAGAGTACTGATTATTCTAAACAACCTTTAAATTAAAAACTTTCAGTAGGTAGAAATTGCCATCTAAAATCGAGTTTCATCGCAAGCTAACGAGAGTACTGAATATTCTAAACAACCTTTAACTTAAAAATTTTCAGTAGGTAGAGATTGTCATCTAAAATCCAGTTCCATCGCAAGCTAGCGAGAGTACTGGTTATTCCAAACAACCTTTAACTTAAAAACTTTTTAGTAGATAGAGATTGCCATCTAAAATCGAGTTTCATCGCAAGCTAACAAGAGTACCGATTATTCTAAACGACTTTGAACTCAAGTTTGATTACTAATGATGGACAACAGTGAGTTTTTTTTAATTTTTTTCCGATTGTTTTGAGGCTTGGGCTTCATGTCTTCACCGCTGAAACGTTCTTGTCAGTATTCCCCTCCCTCCCCTCGCCCACACCACCCACCACCCTCTGACTCATTTTTCTGATAACCTTTGACAAGAATGCCAATTGATATAGCTGTAGCTGTCGAGCTGAGACTGTTGCTACAGACGTCCTGGGGGACAATTGCGACTGCAGTGTGTTCTTTCGTAGGTCGTCACTCACAGTACACGCCATAAACCAATCCGATGGCGTAGAGGGAGAAATTTCTGAACTGATATTCAGCGAAAGAGTCTACATCCGGGTTCCATGTACAACGACTCGCTACTCGCACATCCTGCTGGTGAATGTCACCTATGATTACGTGACAAATGATCTTGTACCTCCAGTAACGCAATCTCTTGACTCGGTCTTTAATGATGTCAGCCAACTCGGTACATGCCGACCTGCTAAACTCCGGGCTGTAGGTTTTGTCTGCCAAGTGTCCTTCAAGAACGCCTTGTATGATCTCTTGCACTTTAAGTACCTTTATTAGAAAGGAAGTCTTTATGAAAATCCTCTTTTGCACAAATGAAAGCCAATTATGTCAGAATCATCTTAAAGTAATGAAAATAATAAAACAGAAGTGCCCTTGTCAATTTTCAATACCTTGGATATTAAGAAACACATTAAATGCTGCAGTCAACAATAC